>JAPMOB010207475.1:0-22213 GCA_029875015.1 Lepomis gibbosus
AGGAGCTGAAATGCATTCCCTTTGTGTAATTTAGTTCAAGTCAAAGGCGTCTCTGTTTGTCACTCTCAAGATTTGCTTTCAGGCAGGAACAAACAAGTTAACACCAGGGTGACGTAACAGCTAACTAACAAACTCATATCCACCTCAACAGTCATCGAATTAGGCTGATTCATAATTGCTGAACAAAATGTGGAGTGTGGTAGTTGGGCAGAAATGTGCTGGAACACATTTACAAGTACATATTTATGGGTATTCACACACACTATGATGTTTGCTAGTGAGCATTACAGTTAAATGACTCATATCTACTTTTGTTGCTGTTCAAGACCTTCCATCTGAATATGAAAGGAACACATCTACACATCCACCAGAAGATACTTCAGCAGAGACTTGCACCCAGCGATGCCACTCCTTTGTATGTCCCTGCGTGTCCATCGCCACTCTGTGAGGCAATGCATGAAGAAAGAAGGAAAGCAAGGTAGAGAGAGCGTCGACAGCGGCCCCTGTGGCGCGTGACGAGGTTTATACGCCTCTGCCTTGTCTCGTAAGCATCACTCCGCCATTGGCCCTGAGGCGGAAGTGTTCGCTGACACCTGTGTGCCGCCCGCGCTTCTCAGTGGCGTTCCATTCTCCCTCTCTCATGTTGACACCAGGACTCTCTGCTGCTGCCTGTAGACATGTCAGCATCTTCCCCTTTTCTTTATCTCTCTGTCTCTCTGGATGGTATTTTCCTCATCTGAATATGAAAGGATTAAAAAGCTGTTATGGCTCTACTCCGTAGTACATGGTATTGCATTATGCATAATTGACTCTTTGAATTTGCCTACCACTTGCGTCTTGAATACACAACTTATTTACCTTCTCTTGTATCTTCAGGTCTCAGTGTATCAGCCATCACGTAACTTCCCCCATCTAATTATCGGATTTTATTGCTTTAGCTCAAGTAGCGATTTAGACCATCTATTTTTCATTCTGTCTGCCCTTTTATCTATCTACCTATCAGTATCTATTGTATCTAACATTTCTGTCATCATTTCTGTCTACATGTGGATCCACCTTTATATTAATCTGCACACTTCATATACCTTCACACCCCCCTTGGCATTTCTCAACAGCTTACAACCCTCAGGCAGAGCCACTTTGTAGAGAAGTGATAACATGTCAGTTCTGCCTCTTCCTGGCAATCACACCATGCAGCCTGTGCTACCTCCACACAGATTTTCACATCCCACTCACACTCAAAGAACAAACCGGTGAAAACCTATGTGTGGGCCAGCACAGGTTATCCTGCTCCAGACCAGACTTTTACCAAAGCTGCAACCACCAAAAGCTGAATGATCCAAGAAAACAAAGTTTTGAAATATTTGGGGGAAATGCCCAGGATCTGTGCAGAAAGTCACGCAATAACCACTTGTACAAACAGATTTGTTTAAGGTGCACAGATGAGTGAGTTAAGAGGATTTGCCACATTTACCAATTTTCTTATATTCAGAATTTCTTGTGTGGTCCAGACATGTCTTACGAGCGATGTTCAAACAGTCTAACACTTGTTTGACTGGAGAATTAGGTTGACTTAATCCGCATGAATTTGGAATTTTAAGTTGTTAAAAGTAAATAACTGAAATAAAATATATGTGTGTCATGGCTTTCCCACTTTTATATTTTTGTTTGGTTTTCTTTGTTGGCATATTTTGGCATGGCAACCATAGTTCAGTGACTGGTAGGAAAATGATCACTCCAACAGAGACCTCAGGTTTACAGCCTGTCTAGTGGAACATCCTATTTAACACCCAGCAATATAACATTATTGTATAATTCTGTCATCCAATTTTGGGACTGTCCCATACAAAGCAGCCCCATCAAGGACCACTTTGCTTCAGAAAGCATTTTTAGCATCTGACTTTATGTTGATTCTACTTTCTCTTATAAATCTTCTATTCTATTATTGATGTGTTCGTCTGCTGATTTCTGGCAGCAGAACATGAAGCTCCATGCTGTGATGTTTTTAGTAAATTAAGTTTGCCCACAAATGCAGCGGAACAGGTCACCATTTATAGCATTTTAGAGGCATCGATTATGGAAGTAAGTAGGTTTAGGATAACAATATGAAAGAGTTCTTGCTTGAGGGCCATTGCCTTTTGCTAGATGAATTTAGGGTTTCAATAACTTATGTCACAATGTATGTGTGGTCTGGTTGTGATTGTGTCACTAACAACACAGCAAGGCTCATAAAGAAGCATTTTGGGGGCATTTTTGCTTTGATTGGAGGGTCTCTCAGCTGGGGTGGCTGATGCTTGCTTCCACCACAGCTTCACTCAGGCTCCACGCTGACACCCAAATTTGTTTTTCTAGCTGCAGTAACCACGAATGAGCAGAAAACACAGCTTCAGGCCTCACAAATGCTACCAATGAGGCTGATACAACCTTTCACATTGGACACATTTTAAGCATATATAGATACAGCAGGAGCAAGTAACAATAGGGTTGACAAAGATTTTTTACATAACTGTTTCAAACATTGACAAAGTAAAGAACAGATATCCAAAAAATATACCAGACTTGACCATCAGTCTGGTTTGAATAGTCTAAACACTAGTTGAATCTGTGTTCAATAACATGTATCATAAACAGGGTCTGTGTGTGAAACTTGCATTAGTCTCTACCCCAGCCACTTAGCAGTAAGAGAGTTGTTACTGTGTGTTGAAAGCAGTCTCATCTGGCCAATGACATACCCACTTCTGCGCTGTTAATCTCCAGAACAGACATTAGATTGCGGAAAAGTGCATTAAAAGTGAAGGAGCGTGTATTTAGTGACAACCATCATGAGATGTTTCCAATGAATGGCACATTTATGTGCCTGATTTAGAGTTACATGTCGAGCTGTGCTGCACCTCACAGTGCTCACGCTGTTGGAGGGCTTACCTCTGTATTTTTGTCATCCTGTTCCCGAGCCAAACAGGTAATCTACTTATGTGAAAGCCACATTAATGAATTGGTTCCCATCACTGTGGAGCATGATGTGGCTTCGTGCTCCTGGATGCCACAGAGACAGCAATTATTCAGTGACAGCCCAACAGTATTCCTAGAGGGAAACTGAACAGAAGTCATTTAGTATTATCCTAACAACACATTAATCATGTGTCAATAACACCATTATATTTCTTGTGAAAGGCTTGTGAGCACATGCAGTTCAGTCATTTCGTTGCAGCATATACTTATTAACAATATTATCTCTCAGGATGGCATGCTATTTCATCCTCTGAGAATGGGTAGCATTTTCCACAATTCTTAACCTGAGATATCCTTGCGGATTGTTTGTCTGCAGAGACTTTTTTACTCAGTGTCCTTCAAGAACATAGTTTGCACCTTTGTTTGCCTCTGAAACTTAAAGACGTAAACAAATATTCTATAGTGACTGTTATAACTGCCAACTGTCGAAAAAGTTACTCAGTGTGTTGTTTTACTCCACTGAGCAGCAAAGACAGTGTAAATTATTATGTCAACACCTGTGAATCCTTTCAGCAAGCACACTTCTCTCTTGCTGTGTGGATTAAGTTCTTCCTACTCTTAATCGTCACCCTGGGAAATTGGTTCTTCCTTAAGGAACATCTGCACTACTGCAGTCATACAAGGGAGAGCTTGTTTATAAAATAACAATAAACCCAGAAGGAAAACTTAGGCTGAACGTTTTTTCGTTCTAATAGTGAGATTTGTTGGAACTGAGGGGTCAGCAAAGACTAGAGAGAAAAAAGTATTGGATAAACATGGACTGAAGGCATTTAAGTGCTTCCAGTTCATGTTTATAACTCGAACTGCCAAGATAGTGTCTACTCCCCAAAATACCCTCTAACACTGACATTAACTGTATAATATCATGACTGATTATGGTGTATCACGCCCACAAAGTTGTCACAGAATAATAGTCAAACCTGTAATGAAAACTGCAAAAGAAGGCATACCACCATGCATGCCCAAACACATAAACACACTCCTTGTATGCAGAGATGAGAGAATAAGTGAGAAAGCAGTCGCAGTATCACAAGAGGGTGTCACAGTGAGATGATATTATCAGCTTAAATCAGCCCTCACCGACACACCGCCTAGAGAGGGTTCCCTGCTATTTATGGCAGCTGTAATTTCTGTGGAGAGTGGTGACAATCATATCTGCTGGATATGATTACCCACTTGTATGCCTGATAGTCAAGCATAATCATTAGCTGTTACAAAGTCTCACTTATCAGGGAAAAACACTCAAATATGTTCACTGAACAATTTGTGTTGCATTTGCTATCAAATCCTTTGTTTGGGTCTGATTTTTATATCTGATAATAACACAGTCTGGCAGTTTGGGTGAAAAGGTATTTTCTTAAACTTGCTCAAAGAGCCTCATATTTAGAGAATTTGATGAATGTATGAATAAATGAGAAAGTAGATTATTATTATGATTATTTTATCAAATCTTCCTTGCTGTTCTACTTTGAGAGCAGGGACAAAGTTTATGTGGCAACAGGACCAGCAGAGCATCCCAAACATGCTATATCCCAGCAACTGGTAAAAAAACACCCACATTGGTAGGAATCTGAAAGATCTAATTATTCCATAATATGCAGGGTCCGCCCCTTTTTCTACTCCCAGCCAGCTGTTTTCAAGACGTCCCAGAGGGAAGTAGTTGGGGGCCATCCTCGAGCCTAAGAGCCCAAAAAAACCTCAGCTGGTTCCCCTCGATACAGAGGTTTCCTTAATACACTGAGCTCTCACTTTATCACGTAGAGAAGACCAGCCACCCTGCAGAGATACCCCATCTCAGCTGCTTAAATATTTCATTCTCGTAACAATAGTTCAGAGTCGAGGCTGAGTGACTGAGCAGAACAATGAGAGTTTCGCTTGATATCTCAGCTCTCTTCTTAAAGCCACGACTCACATACAAAGCCAGCGTTATTGGTCCTGATACACCTAACCCGTAGCCGTCTTTTGAGTGTTATTAAATTATTATTGGATATGTGGGAAGATTTGGCATCAGTCCAAACTGTTATTTATTATTTAAGTCATTTTCCCAAACTACAATGTGCTCCCTTAGAGAGAAGTTGTTTACTTATTAATTTACAAGGGAGAAAATTATATTATAGTGCTATATTGTTATCTGGAAACTTGAGGGAAGTTAAAGTGAACGGTAAAACTACTGGGAAAAAAGCAAAAAAAGAAATCAAAGCAAAACAAAATAATTGGAGCAATAAGGGTTTCAAAGCAGAAAAATCTACATTCAACAATTGTTGATAATGTATCTCTCACCCAAAATTCAATTGGTTAATAGATTGATTGATTGATTGATTATTGCTGCGCAACAGTGTTGGTGGTCATTGTTTTGGTACAGCATGGTAACTCAGTTCCAGTGCAAAAACAAAGAGAGAAAAAACAAACACAGGCACCAGAAACCATTACATCAGCACACAGAACACACAACGGAAACACTTAAGAATATGTGCAGTGAATATATATGATATCGTACAGTTCTGTTTGTCTGCATATCAACTAGCCACACAGGTAGAAAGTACAATGATTGATTCACCGGTGCAAACAAGGAGGGAAAAATCCAGAAAAAGAAATACATGTATTCAGAATCACCACTAAACCTCACTGCTGAGCAGTATCTGTGGCAGATACTTATTTCCGAGATATTATAAAGATATTATATTATGAAGATATTATAAATTATCATTAAAATGTTTATAGTACTTACAAAATATTTACACATTTTCAGTAATCATTACCTACTCTGTACCCTGACTATTCTGTAATCATTTTCATGCATCATTGAAATCATTCCCAACTTAATCAGTTTGATTTTATTCCTAACTTTTTTTTCTCATAGTGTAGGTAGATATTGGAACATCTGCCAACATGTCAGGCAGCTTCATTGGTCCCTCGAGTCTTAATACTGTTTTGTCATTTAATTTGTGTTCTTTGTCTTTCCAGGTTTCCTCCAGTTAGTGAACTGGCTCCATTTGGCACCCCAGTGGGGACTATTCTTGCTGCTGCTATGGATCAAACCATCTTCTACTCCATTGTGGCAGGAAATGAACTAGGTATGTGCAACAGATTGTATACCATGTAGTCAGTTAAGTCTACAATTCACAAACGGCAAGTGAATTGTTTTTTTTTTTTTACTTTTTCACTAAGAAAAAGCAAAGATACTTTTGTGCCAGTGTGTCATCTTCTACAAAGCCTTTTCTCTGGCAAGTGTACTTGTCCAAGAGCCAGATTTCCACTACAGTAAAGAAAATTGCAAAAAGATATAGTCAACTATAGTCAAATTTTAAAATACTCCTGCAAAAAACCTAGGGTTGGGTATCGTTTAAAATTTTACGATACCAAAACCAGTACCCTTAAAGTGATACCAGTTGAGTACTTACCTATTTTATTTTTTTCTTGTTTCAAATAACTGTTACCTAAATGTATTGGGAAATTGTATCACATCTTCCTCCTAATTAGTTCATCCTCATGGGTAGTATTATATGGGAAAAGACTACATCTTGTAAAACTACACTAAAGACTCCCAAACAAAGGAAAAGAGAAGCTGCATGTCCAGCCGATAAAACCAACTACACCTGAAGCAGCCACAGCTGCAGCCGGAGTCTCTGTTGGTAAAATCATCTGATCGCTGCTACCCCACAAAAGCGTTTAATTGACATGATGGATGCAGCGATCAATCAGTGTCAAGTGATGTGAATAGCAAATAAATCCCTAAAAAAACCTCCCACATTATTTTGAAAATTGTGGGATGCATGCCACAGCCACAGCCACAGCCACTGTTTGCCCTGTCTTTTTCTAGAAGTGGAGAAGACAATTTTGAGATACTTGCAGCTTTACAATGCTTCTCTCACTTGTTGGCAAAGTCTGAAGAGCATAATTACACCCGGGGAGAGAGAACACCAGACAGGTGTGAGGTTAGCTCATGTGTTGAAGCCAAAAGTAGGAGATGTACCTGTAAGCTGGAGAGAGCAAAAAGTGTATAAAGAAGCTGTCAGTCAGTAACTCCTTCCCCACATGCACCTCAAGTGCTCCTGCGGTGATCTATGTCTGTGTCATATGGAAACAGGAGCTAGAGTCACTTTTCCTTAGATACTCTCCTGAAAATTGCCTTCTCAAAACCCAATAAGAGTTCTATAAATCTACCTCCATGCCCCTAGCAATAATATTCTCAGCAAAAGCAAAAACGTTCTGAAGCATGACCTTTTTACACAGAGGAGTTAGGATCTGTCCATGACATTAAAAGGGGAAAAAAGGTAGATGTATTTCTGAAATATTTCTTTTATCATTGCTTTAAGTGATTTCCTTATTATCCAACAATACGTATTTTCTTCCAATGCTGCCACTCACTACATAGAGTAAATTTTTCTGTGAAGATTTTCAAAGGCTTCGGCGTCCCAATAAGTGAACTCGAGATTGTTGCAAGCACAGTGTATGACAGTTGCTAAAAGGGCTCTGTTGAGGTCTACACTGAAGAACTAATTGACTAATGAAGAGAAAAGGTCCTGTGAAGGCATGCACATGCATTCAGTTGTTATATCTGCAGAGTGAAATTGTATTGACGTAGAGATGTGTATCAGCCAACCAGTGCTGCCACCCATTTTGTTACAGTTTGTCCTTTTTCCACTTTTTCATTTGCTGTGTTTGGTTCCAGATCATTTTAAGGTGAACAACAAGACAGGTGTCATCTTCACAGCTAAACCTCTGGATTATGAAAACGTGACCACCTATGTCCTCCGGGTCCAGGCGGACTCTATGGAAGTTGTCATGTCCAACCTGCGTGTGCCTTCTAAAAGTAAGAGTAAAGTAAAAGTAAAATGAGTGAATTTGGACGGTGAGTTGTGTTATAGGAAATCAGGGATGAAATTATGTTTCATGTCATTCCAGGTGTTGCATTTATATGTATTCATAATCATAATCCTTCACTGTGACAGATTATGATTAAATACACTTGTATAAATTGTATCGCAGCCTATTTTCAACCTTCATATTTATTTTCACATTTGCCCCAAGTATATAGAGCTATTTCCTATTATATTTTTGTACGTATGTGTGGATTATTACATGCTTAATTCTGCCTCACAAGAGACATGCTGAAGAAAAATGTCACAAATAGGAAACATGCTCTCTCACTGGTGCCTCATAGGCATGCACCAGCAACATCAGCTGTGCTTTTAAAATGACAACAAAGTACAGTCTAATACAGAAGCTCCATTATCCTGGTTTATTACCAGGATTACAAGGGTGTATAGTATTATACGCCCTTTACATATGACATCTATTTGTGCTGCCTACACTGTTAGGTAGGGGTGGGGATCATTAATTTTTATTGATACAGATAGCCTTATTGAGACTGCTTAACGATCCTATTTTTTACTATTTTTACTATTTGCACGGTATGAGGAAAATATTCAATGTGCGATAACATTGTTATATAGTGAGATGACATATAAATTGCGATAATAAATAAACAAATATTGAAGTGTGCATATTAACTGCTCGTTTGTGCTAAATGAATTATAGGATTAGAATTTAATATTTTAAATACAGCTAAAGTTTCTAGAGCAGCAACATTACTGTTTTCTATATCAGTCCCTCCTCTTCCTCCTCCTCCTCCTATCTGCTTGCACTGCTGTTCACTGCCTGCACATAACATTTCCTGGTCAAAGGAGGAGCGGCTGGTTTGTCTCAGCCAACAACTTAGTTTTTAACAATGTGCAAAATTTTATACAAAATACAGATCAGTCTATGCTCCAGCAGACAGCTTTTTACATTTAGCTTGTTTTTAACATTTGGCTAATTGGCAAGCTAACGTTAGCTGTGCTTATATATAACATACAGACTGAGGACAGAGATGATTAAATTAACCCTTTCTACATGTTTACCTTACAGACAGGTGTACTGATAAAGTATTTTCTTTTTACTCACAGAGGTTTTATTGAACATACTTACAGTAACGAACGTAGCTTTCGTCAACTCGAGTATCATTAGTTTGGAACATAGACTGTATATACGAAGTGGACGTAGTCATCGTGACGTCACCCGTTGGTTTGTTGACTGCCGCTTTGAAGCCTTGAATTCAGCCAATAGGGCGCCGTCAGGTTGATTTTTTTGCAACCAGCGGCACCGGATGTGACCATATTTGGACGAGACGGTGGAGCTAACGGCCGTTTGTGGAGCTAGTTATCTAGCTTAGGTAGGTGCATCTGTAAGTCACCTTAACTGTCATTTTAACCAGGATGATAATTTTGTCAGGGGAACAACAAGGCTTTAAACTAAATGTACTCACCAGGGGGAAGTGAACAGCCAACTCCTAATAAGCTTTTTCAACGGCGCTGGTTAAATTTACAGTGCTGTGGGTAGGAGTCAGTCTGATTGACAGGTTGCCATGGTAACGAATTGTCAATCATAGATAATCATGCCCTAAAGCATACTCTGCTTTATGGTCTATTTTCCTCTAAATGGGACCATAATTTAATAAATGAACATCATGTTGTATGGAAGAAGACATGAAACTAGTGACTGAGACCATAAACTCATTATGAAAGTGTTTACAGAGGTAATAAATCAGCTGAGAAGCGTTTCGGTGTGATCACTAAATAACATTAGTTTTCTTATCCATTGCGTTAATGTTAAATCAGATTTAATGCTCGATACATAACTTTACATTATCGGACCCGCTAGTCTCGATGAGAGTATCATTTAACTCTGACCTTGTTTCGGGTTTTGAGAAATGTTGGAAGTGGGTCCAATCCCATCCCTGCTGCGAGGTTTCTGATTTGGATCAAAACAAGTTTAACAGTGTGTATAGCTGTGTCTTTATTCACTGCACTGATCCATTTGTATAATTGGTGGCACCTTCGCTGCAGCCTGTGATTGGTTTTTCACTTTCACACTCCATTCAGATTCAAGCTGATGAAAATGACTAATGATAAACTTTATTTATTGGTTTCCTTGTTCATCTTGAAAGTATGTTTTATCCCTATCTTCAAAGCATGTCAGTCCAACAATATCATAAATCCTTGAAACCTTTATGTCAAAACGAACAGAAATAGCCCATTTGTTTTAATTTAGGCAAACCACCCCCAAAATAAGACTGGGTGACATAACATTAATCATAGCAAAGGCTCAGTTAATGCAACACCTGTGTGTTTCCATTCTTAAGGGCTCAGTGTCTATGAGCATACAGAGAGCCAGAAACTCGAAGGCAGGGCTAAAAAGCCTGCTGTTAAAGCCTCTTCCTGGCTGCATCCCAATGCCTCTCCGATTTCTCCAAGAATTCAGTGTCTTTGTAGTTATGGTGCAATGAGTCGCACAAACAGAGATAATGGCGCATATTTTCATTCCTCAAAGGCATTCATGATGTTGCACTCAGTTGTACAAACAACAACTGATTGAAGCACTTGAAGAGAGCTTGAGAGAAAAGTTTAAACTTCCTCATACGTGGCAAATTGTAGCATAAACCATGAATGATTGACGGTTTTAGAAACATACATAAATTGTCAGACGCACCCGCAGTCAGAAAGGAGGTTTGAGACACTGTTTGACCACCTGAGAAGCACTCTCTTTGAAGCATACTGAGAACCTCAGGCTGCACTCTTTGATGGCCATGCTTCAGTTGAATATAATTAGGCTTGTTTATGGACAGTTTACTGACAAACGTAAAATGATGCATGCGCTAACAAAAAGTTGGGTGACTACCTCACTCTCTATCCATTTGAGCTTCCAATGAATAATCAATGACCTACTCTACCTGCCTCTCTCTTTCTTGCAGTGTCTGTATCTCACATACTAATGGCAGCAGTTACAAGTACACAGTACTCAGGAACACACACACTTGTGTAAAGTAAAGCACTCTTTCACACAAAGGAGAGAGCCTTCCTGGCATCTATAGACTGCCATCCTCTTTTGACACAATGTAAAGAAACCATTTCTTTTCTCACTTGTATTATTGTAATGCCGACCAGGCTCCAAGACAGGGAATATCTTTCTTCTCATCAATGACTCTATATTGAGTTTCAATTATTAGAGCATTACTGGACTGATTTGTGAGATAGATGTATCTTAGCCCTCTTAGAACCTGTGCACTGTATAGGTTTGCCAAAATTCACTCATAGGTACATACTGACATTCAAATGCACAAATATAATAATCCAGAGTAAGACGAGATTTAATTAAACACTCAAGCTTACTCTGCCTTAGCAGCAATTCTTCCTTTTAATGGAGCTGCTTCTTTCATGCATCCTTGAGTGTCTCAGGAGGAGGAGGGTGTACTGTATGTATGTTTTTATGTCCTGATACTCTGAGGATGGAATGTAACCACTTTCTACAAACAAAGAAACTCTGCAGACCTCTTTCGCATCCCCTGGAGTCCTCCCTCTGTTTCTCACGCTACAGCTTTTGTGCCTGTAATTTGATGTGCTGTGTTTTTGTTTATCCAATACCCCTGGTGCATCCTTAGCTCCAATGCCACATGACTTTACATTTTTGTATGCCACCGGAAGAAAAATGGTCCTTGACACTGCATATTTTTAACTAAACTGCAGTGTTGGAAGGAATTTGCACTGTACATATTTATGCTGTACCTTGCACACTGTAGGAGTAACTGTGACAAATTACAGGGACAAATGTTTATACTCAGGATATGTGTTTTCTTTCTCAAAGTGACAGGATGAATATTTCAAAAGCCTCACAAAAGGCCAGTTAACCAGCAAATTTAATATTAAATATACCACATTTTCTGCCTCCATTCCCCATTTCTTTCACAGTGTTTCTCTAACTCAAGAAAAATTCTTACTGCTTGATTATTGGATGGCCTTTAAGTTATTATACCCAATAATGTGCAAATTGCTTGCCTTTCAGAGCCTTTTATTAATAGTATTGTCGTGCACCAAGCTGTGGGCAAAACAAACTTCTCAACAATAAATGATGTGAGCTAAACCTCACTTAAAGATAGTGGCTTACAAGGCAAGATTTCATCATCGTTTCTATTATTTCACAGAGCCATATTTCACTCAGAGTGTGAGTGTTATCACTAATTGGTTGGTAAACAGAATGCAAACTGCCTTAGTTGTTTTCCTGATCTACTTATTGGGGGGCACTGAGAGAGAAGTCATCAGCATACTTCAGACTCAGTTTTTCTCGATTCAGAATATTTGCTGCAATCAAAACCAAATTAACCTCCTCATTATTGACTCAAAGTTGTCAGCTTTACTAAAATAGCTTCTCACATTGGTTCATCCGAAATGGTTGAGTAAAAACTAAGGCAACATGTTTCTCTGTTTAGCAAGCACTTATAAATCCACTTCAAATAGTAATAGCAGTGAACAGTGTACTAAATGAAGAGGGGTTTTCCTCAGCTCACTCAGTCTATAGTTTGGTGAAAATAAAACAAAGAAAATATTCTCACAAAATCCCAATTTCATTCAGATTTCAAAAGCTAGCTAAGTCTGATTCCTCAAGTTAAAAAATATAATACATTTCAAAATTGGTCAAACCATTTATCCTCAGATGATTAAAAAAAATCACAAGTATTACTTTATGACGGGATGTTATTTAATAATACAGACTGGCTCAATCCCACTCTCACGGACAGTGAGGCCCAATCTCAGTAAATCTGCGAGTGCTTAAGGTGTTCCACAAATCTTCAGCTGCATTCAGCGTCTCTCTTGCAGATATTTTGAGCCCTTTATGCACAACTGTCCGTAAGTCTGCAAAGTGTTCATTACATTAAACGCAAGGTTACCAGAGGAAGCTGGAAGCATTTAAAAAAACAAAACAAACATGGAAGGAACAACTACAAGGAAAAAAAGAAGCTTACATGTAAGTGTATAATGCTTTTGTGATAAAATCAAGCAAATTGACTTGAAAATGACCTCTCATCCACTGTAAGGCAAAAGTCTGTAATATGTTCAAATCAGACAGTCGGTTCTCTCTGTGCCTTGGCTCTGAAGAATGTAAAAATCATAAAATAGAAACTCCCAAACCCACAATTGTACATAACATGTTTTGGTGTTGTCAAGGTAACGTGATATGTCACAAAGTGTTGTCCCATTACACCATTTTGGGCCCTTGCAGTCTCTCACACTCAATTACTTACCAGTTGACGTCAACTCAGTCTGTGAGGGTTCAGGGTTTAGAGACTGTGATTGGCCCATACTGTGATGTTTTCAGTAATGACTAACTTGCAAAATATTCTGGAAAATGATTTCAAGCACTCTTTTGAAGTTGTGAACCAACTGATGACCATGAAAACGTTATATTGACGTGATGATTTTGAGGCTAAATTATGCAACATTTGATCATTGCCAGTTTGGATGACTTCACATATATGTTTATTTGACCACTAGTGACTAGTTTCTCAGTTTGTGTGACCCAGTTCTTATTTTGGGGGTTATCAGATGTCTTTATCATACGCTACATACATTGGTACGTTGAGGTGCACATGCTGTTTTTTGTGTCACATCAACTTACAAAAGTGCCATTAGGTCTTCTGTATTTATAAGGGAATGGCTTCCACGGGACTTAAATATATTCTGGTGTAATTTGCTTTTTGCAGCTAACACAGCCAAGGTGTTCATTGATGTGCAAGATGAGAATGACCACCCTCCAGTCTTCTCCAGGCAGCTCTACATAGGTGGCGTTGCAGAGGACAGTAAGATCTTCAGTTCTGTGCTGAAGATAGTGGTAAGAAAACATGAGCACTGGTCTTTTTATTTGTTTGTTTTTGTATCAGCACATATGGAAACTAAAATGCCTGATTTCACTTGTGCTTCTTCAACATTTACCCTGCAGCCATGGTGGGAGAATTCATCCGATCTGCTCTCTGTAGCACAGTTTTGTCTCCTCCCCTGTTGCTTGCTTCAATCTGTTCCTCAGTTTTGCTCTCCCCACTGTCTGCCTTGTCCACGAGCAGGTGGGATCAGAGTGAGCTGAGTGGCATAATCCTAGTATGTTTACTAGTATGGCTGGACAAGGTTTCACTTTGTCATCCTGTGTACTTTAATGTATCTCTATTTTCTGTTTGTGTGTGTGGGGGTCTTATACTTGGACTTATACTCAGGCTTGAGGCTTGAGAACTAGTACCTGCCATGACTTGAATGTCAACACTTCAGCTGACATACAGTAATCCATTAATGTGTGAATGTACAATGTGTAATTTTCAACTGAGTGTCATTTACTGAGGTGGAAACATAAATGGATAAGGCTGATACGAACTATGTGTCACAGCACAGACCAGCAACATAGTTATACTGTATTATGTGTTTTACTACCACCTTTTCAAATATTTTAGATGTGAAATGAAACTACTTTGGGAGTAACTGTAGCCAGTTTAAATTAAACTGGGACCTGACCTGAAACATGGGAGCTGTTTACAGTATAATGGACACTGGACACAGGCCAATGGTGTCTAGAGAATGTTTTAGAAAAGAAGTAGGTGTAATATCTAGCAGGCAAGTTTAGAAGTACAAAGGTCGTCAAGGGAGATTAATAAAAAGTATTCCAGACCTTTCAGCAGATGTGAAAATCAGCAAAGATCAGCAAATGATACAGAGGAGGAAGCTGTCACTGACATCCCTGTCCTCGTTACCAAAATATGCAAGAAATTTGTTGCTGTCTAAAAGTAAAAAGACATGAATACTAGAGCAGCCAGAGAAGATATTCATTCTGTTGATGGTCTCAAATTAAACTCTAGTGTTGCTTTTACTGCAGGAAATGAGCTTATCCTTAATCTTTATGTTAGAACTTAAAAAAAGCTCTTGTAGGGCACAGAAATATATGTGTATGTGTGTAGCTTAATTTGTAGATAATATTATTTTAAATAATTTATTTATACCACAACTACCATTATTTTTTAAATACAGCAGGAAAGTGTCAGACACTCATGAAGTGCATGAAGTAAAAAAAAACTGGTTAGAGCAGCTGACAGTTTAAAAAAAATCTCTGATGACCGGCAGAGAGAGAGAGAGAGAGAGAGAGAGAGAGAGTATGCGCACAGTCAGCTGCACAATAACGATTTTTTTTCAATCCGAGCACAGATATTGACTCGTATTCCTCGTATGATACTCGTACTCGGCAAAAATGCTTTATCCATACCGGATACTCGTTTCACCCGAGTATCCGGCTCAACCCTAGTAATAACATCTGCAGAAAATGTCAAAGAGGTAGGATAGGCATTATTACTAAAATAGTACATCATTAGACTTATGGCTAATGTGTGGATGTGTATGTATTTGGGAGAGAGTATGTATACATTTATTATGTACAAACTGAAACCTGAAACAGGGATGGTAGTAATTGTAGCTTTCACATAAGGAATGCAGAGCTTTTGGAATCATAAATACTGGAGATTATTTGAAAATAATGGCTGATTAACCCTGCTCAACGCCCATCTCCTCTCAATATCCAATACCCATTTCATGTAGGCTCAGATGTTTCATTGATTCAACACTGTGCTGTTGCTCCTACCACTCGACCAATTCAGAATCCCATTTCTGTCTTTCCTTTAACTTGGAATGGACACCAAAGTGTAGAATTATGGGTCAAGTGCTATCTATAATTTCACCGGGGCCAAGGCTTCCTTGGAGTATGGCTAGTGTGAAGCGTTTGTACTTGACTTAATTAGTAATGAAGCCGAGTGCCCCTTTCTCTGGAGATAATCCTTAGAAATATTGTCAACATTTGGCATATTCTGACACTTCTCTGACAATTCTGCTATTTCACTCTCAGCCAGAAATAGAAGAAGTCTCATTTTCATTTAAGCAAATGAACTTTGCATGCCTTGTTTGCTGCTAGAGTCTAATTTCAGTGGAGTGGATATCTTAAGTCAAAAATATTTCATTAACATAGAAGGTAGAAGAGTGCTGTTTAGAAGAAAAGTCTGATTGCCTGATTACACCGTGACACCTGTTTTTTTAATCAGTAAGTAATTGGATTCATGGGTAGCCAAATGATTGTCACTTTTTCTCAGCTCCCTCCTTGACTGCTTGACCCCTTATTTTAAGCACAACAAAAAGCTTTGTAAAACAACAAGATGCCTTTAAAAAATATTTCTGAAGGATCTTTAAAGTGCGATCCATACATTTCCCCTTACAAACAAACCTCACTCAGTGACAGTTTTCCCCCAACTTTTTTAAGGTTTGCCTTACATAAATAATGCTGGTGCATATGTTTGGTAAATATGTCTTACCCAATGAAGGTATCTCACTCTGTTGATATATGCAGCCCTTTCATTGGGACCTTGCTCCCCTTCCTTGTCCTCTGCCAATACCTTAGCTGGAGAAAAAAAACCAGAGATTGTTCCAATTTATCAGTGTCACTAGCTGCAGACAACCACTCTGAAAATGGATGCCTGTGTGTGAGCTCAGTGGCCATTCAGAACTTGTGCTCTGTGTTTTTGCCTAAATTGACATAAAGTGCAGATGCATTTTGATCCTCATAAATTACATGTTGTTTTTGAGGATGTTCTAATTGTTGAAATTGTAGTAAAACTGTATTTAAAAAATTAAAAGATAATTACTAAAATTTAATAATTTTCCTTATTTAAAGCTATTTTAATTTATATTTTTTATAATAATACTGTATCACATGACAATGTCAAAAATCAAAGACAATTATCACCTGACTCTGCAGCTCCCCTCTGCTTTACAGAGCTTTGTGACGAGTGTCAGATCATTGTTTGACTGTCCAGCCGGCAACTTTACTGTTTTGGTTCACTCTCAATGCTTTTATAGCATATTTTTCATCAAAAAAGCTCTAAAACCCCTGTGCACTACCTGCTCAGTACCAAAGAGCAGACAGACACAGTTAGCTACTAGATGGTGGAGGTACTTAAAGTAAACGTCTTTGCCATATCAGCTTAAAAGGTGATGATGTGTCAATGTTGTGTTCACAACTTGATGCTACCTCCAAGTGGTCAAAAAATCAGTTGCACATTAAAAGAAAATTTATAATTTTACATTAAACAAAACTAAAATTAAAGTTAGGAAATTTTTCATTCTCTTTAGCTTTTTATAAGGGATAACAGTGAGTAAAGGTGCAGCAGTGTGAAACAAACCTCTTCAGGTGGAGATAACTTATGGGCCTCCTGCTGCAGCTCTTTTCCCTCTTGTCAGCTACTGTTACAGAACACCTGCGTGGAAAATTATTACAAGCAAATAATAGGTGGACATTACTTAAAAGCTCCAGTCTTTCAACATCTTTTTTCAGTTTGCTGTGATCAATGAATTGTTAATAAAAAGATGTGCCAAACTGTCAGTGGTTCCCACTCCAGTCAGCTGTAGTTAAACTTAATGTTATGTTGTCTGCCAGTGGTTTTTATATCATTAGGCAACATAACACCATGGCAACAAACCAAGGAAGCGTGAAAGGAAATGCAGCCCCCAAGAAAAAAAACATGCTAACCTTCAGTTCTTTAACCATGCAGCTTATTAACCATGCAAATTATATCATTTTGATTTGTCACACGGCTGCAGAATAATTATGTGATAAATAACAGCAAGATTGATGCACACGTTTTTTAGGGTAAAAACGAGACACTGAATCACAAGGAATAAAGCCCTGTCTGCAGTGTTTTCTGTTTAGACTTTCAAGCATATTGCTCTTCCTGCCCAGTTCACTGATGCCACTGCAGGCGGTTTTCCATCCACTGTCAAAGACAAAATATCCTCTGTGATATCACTGATTGGGAAGTTGCCAGAAGTGCAATATGCTTGGAACTAAACAGACACCATTATGGTCAAGAGCTCAATTAACAGTTGGTGGACACTGGCTCAGGCCACATAGCAAGCTCAAAATACAAAGTCCATGTGTTAGTTTTGTCTCTTTTTCTTATTGTTTTGAGTATAACACATTTTTGCGTCTAACTTTGAATGTGTATGCGACATGTGTTATAGGCAACCGATAAGGACTCTGGAAATTACAGTAAGATGGCATACCGTCTTATTATCCCACCCACACCAGAAGGCCAGGACAGCTTTGTCATCGAGACCTTCACAGGTATCATCAAGTCTGCCATCATGTTTCGAAACATGCGCAGGTCCTACTTCAAGTTTGAAGTTATTGCCACAGACAACTATGGAAAAGGCCTCAGCAGCAGAGCCGACGTAGTGGTGAGTATGGTGACATTTGTGTGTACATATGTCTCTAATAATCAATAATATAAATTAATATTTATATTAAATTTATAGATGGATAGATAGATAGATTCATGTCTATATTATAAATAAGGTCCAGAGTGGGTTAAAAACAAGGACAACTCAATTTGGTTAAAAATACTTAGATAAATGGTTGACCATCTTCTTTTTCATCAACTGATGAAGCCTCTTGGGTGAGAGGCGAAACATCTTCAAGTATCTTCAACCGAGTCCAGTTTCCCTTGATTTTAACCCACCTTGGATAGCTATGATCTGGATGACTCTTGAGAATCTCTATAAATGTGAAGCTACAGCCAGTTAGCTTAGCACAAAAACTGGAAACAGTGTAAACAGCTAGCCTGGCTTTGTCTCAAGGTAACAAAATCCACCTACTAGCACCTCTAAAGCTCACTAATTAACTGGTTACATCTCATTCATATAATTATAAAAAAGTTTAAAATCAACAATTCGCTTTTCTACAGTAGGTTATCTGCCAGAGTTGTAACCATTAGACTGAGCCAGAGTGGTTGTTTTCGTCTTTGTACTAAGCTAAGCTAAAGAACTGCTAGCTATGGCTTCCAAGGGGCAGATATGAGAGTGGCATCAATCTTCTCACCTAACTCTCAGCCAAAGTCTACATCATAAACTGTCCATGTACTGGAGACAGTTGAAAGAGTAGGAAGAAAGGGTCTAACGGAAGGCATTTTCAAGTTGCATCATGGGAAGTGTAAGCTCCAGTGTTTTGGAGCTTTACCCATACTTGGGAGTCAGTAGTCAAGATAGCTTGGCCGCTGCTGCGCAGATTTTTCATCTACTCCTGCTAATTTCTGGAATATTAAGTAGTGTATTATTTGTTTTAAAGATTAATGTTTTATGAAGTAGAAGTGTAGGCATGAGAGTGGCTATTTTAATAATGAATCTGTCAGTATATCAAAATATGCCTGCCATGAACACACTGTATATGTGAGAGTAAATTTGACTTATTCATTTTAGTGAAACCTCTGCTCTGTTTTTCTTGACACTAGTTTGTTCATAATGAGCCTGTGATGATGATTTTTTTGTGTGTTTACTCAGCACTTAATGTCCTCCCGCCTATTAAATTATTCACAGCAGGTACGGACACTCAACATGTGGCAATTAAGCTCCTTCTTTCAGCCTTGTGTATTAACGTTTTACACATTATACACATCTGTCTGTCTGTGTGTCTGTATGTTTGTGTCAATGTGTGCCTGTGTGTCTTTAGTCACTGTGTGCATTTCTTTTTCCCAATAATTTCCCCACGCACTCGCTGTGATTGGGCTCAGCTTTGCCCCCAATTCAATGCTTATCTTTCCTGACTGTGGGCAGGCTTATTTTTCGTCTCAGTGAAATATGTCTGGCTAACAAGCCTCTAACGAGACAGAAGGAGGGTCTGGGACATTGCCTGGATATGAGAGAGCAGCGAGTGCTTAACCATGGTGCTCGTTAATTTTCAAGGGGAAACCTAATTTCACAGGAGCTGCATGGGAGATTTGGCTTCAGAGCACAGAGGCTGTTGCCTATGCACTTAACTGTGGCATCAGAATTAGGTCCTGTTAAATTTGCTGCATGGCACCAACACAAGTAGGCAATTAGAGGGTCTCATGTTTGTCTTTCCTTCTCTTTTTCCCTCTACCCTGCTCTCTCTCAGGTTTCTGTGGTCAATGCTTTGGACATGCAAGTTGTTGTGTCCACTGTCCCATCCACTTTAGTGGAAGAGCATAAGGAGCAGCTCATTAGGTAAGACAAAATGTAACATGATATACAGTATATAGTTCTTTGCAAAGTTATTAGGCAGGCAAAAAATGCTATAAACTAAGAATGAAACACTATGCAGAAAACACGGACGGAATCACACACACACACACACACAATAGATCAGTGGTTGGTGCATTAGCAAGACCTCATCACTTCAACAAACTCTCAGAAGTGCAAACACATTGGCAGATGCAAGACGCAAGCTCGCTAGAGACTTTGTGGCTGTATGGGCGGAGAAAAATAAAAAAGCTATGTCTAGTCATGCTTTATAAACAAGGAGGAGTGTTGCCCACCTGAAAGTAGCCTTCGCCAGACTCAGTTATAAGTCTGTGTTTGAGAAGATGGAGGCTGTCCTGCAGAAGACCCGTGGAAAGAAATTGTCAGTAATAAAGTAATAACATGAATTGTAACAATGCATTCACTGTAAATGGTCCCTTATTAAATAGTATTGTAGTATTTTAATATCCTGCTGTTGCAAAACTGATGAATTTTCCCCATAAATAATTACACTATATAATACTTATATAATATTCCTATATAGTTTTATAGTATGCTTCCTTGCCCACTTATATTCTTTTTGTTAAATGATTTCAGCAAGAATTGACAGTGGAAAATGAATTGCATCTTTTTGGGCAGTGCTTTGCCCACAATGATATGACTTGGACTTGGATCAAGATGGGATCTTAATATGGATTGATGTGTATAATCTAGCTGTGCCAAACAACTGTTGGAAAAAAAAACACAAATTAATAAAAGTTATGCAGTTAGGTTTTTCAATAACCACTGACCAAACCATTAAGATCGAGGATTGGCCAATGAAACAATAGAGTCTATCCTCTAGAGTCTAGAGTGTTTTCCTTGTCCAAATTAATTTAATACTAGAAATTTTTGACATCTTTGGGTACAGTGTTTGTCTAATTAGTCAATTTGAAAGGCAAATGAGTGTTAATAGTTGTTTTTCAAGAGCATGGTGTGCCTCTCCCACACAAGTGACATTGTCATTAGGCTGATAAACACACACATTAGTCATGTTAAGCTCTTTGCAGTGATGTCATTTGAGAGGTCTGCGATTTTCCCCAGTGCTGGTGATGATCCAGGTCCATTTCACCTGAGTACTCAAACTGTTTATCCACCTTGGCAAAGGCAGACAGCAAGGCTTTCCTTTATTGGCTGTAATTTGAGGTGTGGATTTCTCCCTTCCTGAAGAGGATTATCAAAGCCTTGCTTTGCCAAGAGCCCAGTGTGGAGAAGAAAACTGCTGCCCAATGGGACAATCATTGCCAGAGTGGAGTACTTAAGATTTGTGGCTCTCTTTTTGCTTTGGGCACAGAGGTGCCAGAAATATTTTGAACTGCCGTGAACCTGGATTTTGGTGTATATAATCCTTGACTGCTTTTTTAGTATTTTACACCTGTAAGTTTGAAATATGGTTGTTGCAGCATCCTGGAGCGCCACATACAAGACCAGATTCCAGGTGCCAAGGTGGTTGTAGAGTCAATCGGGCCACGTCGTCATGGCGATGGCTTTGAACTAGAGGACTACAGTAAGTCGGACCTGATGGTGTACGCCATTGACCCGCTCACGAACAGGGCCATTTCTCCCAAGGAGCTCTTCAAGTGAGTGGGGGAATTTTATTACAAGAAGTACAGTCCACCATTTGTTTTAAATTGATGTCCTAATGTCCCTGCTGTGCTGCATGCTTTCCCCGCAGTCTCTCTTTACCCTCTGTCTATACAGTGAGTCAGCAAATGTGCCGTTTCTCAGGCCCCCCCTAGGCTTCTTCCTCTGCAATGTCTCAGTTTTTTCACTGCCTTCACTTTCTTTACTTTGATTATCCTGCAGGGGCACCGAATCTGTCATATGTCATATGTCATAGAAAAGGAGTAGATATAAGGGAGAAAAGGGCTGGATGAAGTTAGGGAAGGACACAGTGAAGCAGGGAGTATTTCAGTCAGTGCATCAACCTGTTATGCCAGTGCCTGAAAGGCTATTCCAAGAGCTTGGATATATACCAGCAATACATTTCATTCCTTTTGTTTGGGGACATAGAGATAGACAAGACATCTGTGTGCTGAACTCCTGTTTGACCAATGAGAAGCCATGCTCACATGCTATTAAAGCAACACAGAAAACCAGGGCTTGCAAGACACTTTTTCATCCTGTCAGAAGAAAAAAGACCTTGGCCTTAGCTGGTACCTGAGGACAATCTTGTATTTACTTTTTCTCATAATACTTGGCCCTTCTGTCCAACCAATCAGACACCAATCTTAAAAAGG
>JAPMOB010207476.1:0-22596 GCA_029875015.1 Lepomis gibbosus
ATGTTAGCTAACTTAGCGCTAACCGGCTTCACTTTTCCAGCAGGTGGGAAACAACAGACTTTTCTTGGTCTTGAGAAGCTAACCCATTGTAACAGACACCGTACATTTACTGCCAGAATATTTTCCTCCGCTCGCGTTCACCGTCACTTTCTGCCGCTCGGACAATCAAACACTGGCTACGCACCTCCTGATTCAGAGTTACGCTGCTCTTGTAACACAATCTGTCACGTATGTTTTGCATAAAACGAGAGGAAGCGAGCATTGCTACCGTGCTCACACAGTGTGCGAGTGAAAACATTTGTAGCGCATAGTTTAACGATAGTGGGAAATTTTAGGAGCAGCAGTCGTGATTCAGTAGCGGCGGGCATATAGAGGAAACACTGCTGGGTGTGTAGCTTACATGCAGTCGGCCGCGGAGCTCCCTGTCGTTCCTCATCTTGACGTAGATCCTCTCATCTAGACTGAGTCTGATCAGATCGAGAGGCTCCTCAACCGTGTTGGTAGTTGGTTGCTGCAAAAATATTAATGGTGTTAGTCAGACAGCTTTCATAATTCCATACGGTAGTTAGGCCCAGCCTACATTCACTAAAGAACTATGGGCACATGTACACTCGGCTGCACTCCAACTCAGTTGCATATTCAGTGTCTGCTGGAAACATTTCATAAGCGACAGCCACATTTATAAGAGTTGTTCTGTTGATATTTTTTGTGTTTTACAAGCACAAATACATGTTTGCAGCTCATTAAGATGTGGTAGCAGATGCTTTTGGATGAACTTGAATATGACAGGCTTTTGTTGCCACCTAACTTCTCTGTCATCACTCATTTTAAATGTCAATGATACAATCTCAACGCACAGCTTTTGTCATTAACTTGTGTTTTTGTTTATTTTTGCCTGATGACTGTAATAAAAGATAATGATTTTAACTCCAGTTCAGCAGCTTGATAATGACTACGGGTAAACATAAAAATAAGTTAATGGGAACAACTAGCCTACATGGTGAACTTGGCTGCATTAAAACACAGATTATTACAAGAAGGAAAGGACAAAGCATTCAACAGGCTGTCTCCCTCCCTTCTTGCTTTACTCCTTCTCTGTCTCGAACCACAAACACTGTGAATGATAAGGTATGTGTATGTGGGAATACAAGGTTAGGAAGAAATTCAATGCATCATTAAAAATGTAGTAAAATCAACTGCCAATAAATACAACAGTTGGCAGACGCCATGCAGCAGGATGCTGTGTTCATTATAATACAGACAAATATAGATAATACCAGTAATCAAACTCTTAAATGTTGGTTCACATTAAACAAATTGATCATTAAAGGACAGGTGTTATTTCTGAGAACCATCTTTGTGTGGGTTAGAAAAACAGAGTGGCTACTTGAGAAGTTGGTTAAAATACTTTTTTATTCGGAGATGTTGGAAATACTAGGAGTTGTCAAGCAAGTAATTTAAGTTGTTAAGTATAGTTTTTAAGATCACAAGGGGGATTTCTTTACTTTCTTCCTTTTAGAACAAATGTTTAACTCTGTGACATTAATATGATGACAATACATGAGAGGGACAAACTGAGGCTACAGCTGGTGCAATGCTTGCTGCATAATTTCGAGCTGTGACACATCTTAATCAAAGACTAAATTCAACCACCAGCACACAAGCATGGTATCCTTTTTGGGGGTACTGTGACAGTGGAGAAGCTGCAGAAGATCTGTGGAGATCTGGAAGAAGCTTGTGTTAGTTTGGTACTGATGCACTTAAGGCAAGGTGCAGATAAATGTGGGCTTCAGTCCAACCACCTCCTACAGCGGTAACTAAGTTAAACCAAACTGATGCACCACTTGGGAGACAGATTGAAAAGTAAGTAACGTTAATGGAGAAAAATCAATTAGATTGTGTTGTTTTCTTTAGAACACGTTAGACCCCACTGCCTTTTCTACATTTTATCTTTAAGCATGTACATTTGTACACGACTAGAATTCAGTCGGGACATTTGTTAACGTTAGAGCATTCAGTTGTTATCCGACAGAATAACGTTAAACACAAGAAAATGGGCAACACTGATAAGTTAGCTATTTTCTTTCTTATACGAGAACAACTAGCCTATAATACGTATTACACAACATTTAACGTGAACCTGAGCTCTGACTAGTCAAAATAACAGCACCGCTGAGTTATTCAAACACGTTTTGTCCTGTTGACTGTAGCATTACATGCTAACGTTAAACAGGCTAATTTGGGTAGCTTGTTTGACAGGCCGCTCCGCGCTTTAAACAGAGCAAACACAAACAAAGAAACACGTTGAGCACCTTTAAAAAAGCACACGACTAAAACATTCTGCAGCGATACTACCAGCATTATAATATACACGCTATGTTAGAAAATAACATTAATATTTAACGCTGATGCACCAACCTGCTCAACTTCGTCCGCCATGGGTTTTGAGTATGCGTCGTACAGTGTGACCGGTACGGTGGTTGCCAGGTCCGCTGAAAACACGCGTTTTCAGATAACAACTCAAGGGACATACCTCCACGTTTTTTTTGCAAAAAATCTCTCCTCTTTTGACCTGGTGATATTTTGTGCAAGGAAAAGTCTGTGTTCGGTTATGTATAGTGTGCCCAAAACCTGTTTCCATGAGCAAAGAGCAATGTGCAAAGAAATTATAGCTAGTCACATGATACAGACAAATTAGCTATTCACACAAATGATAAAGACAAAAGTGTGTTTCTGCCGCAAAATCAAATTAACTCAACACCGAGTATGCGTTGTTGCTTTACGGTAACATATCCTCCATGCCGTGTTACTTGTTTTCTAACAAAGTTTTGATGCAGAAAACTGTTTGCTATTGTGTTGTGTATTCCAGTCACCTTGGAAAAGATTATTTTGTCTCCTGTTATAAAACCTTTATGCTTTGATTTCGTCTGACTTTTTTTGTGTAAATGTGACGTTTGCTTTAATCAAAGTACTTGCTGTGGATTATCATAGACAGTTATTATTGTATTATTAGAAAAAGAATGTCATTAACAATGCTACCATATAAATCATAACTTGTACTACAAATAGTAGTAATAATAGAAAACAATACATTTAAAAATAAGAATAATATACAGTACTTTGCACACTATAATTGTGAGAAGTAAAGGCTTAAACTGCCTACTGTAGGCTACTTGACAATTTCTAGGTCTACATTTAATCTGTCATTTGTATCTTTGCATATAAGGTTTTATGCTAGCCCATATGGGCCATTATTACTTTTCTAAGGAGTAATTTTACATTGATACATTTTGTTGAAACCCTGGCTAACAAAGGCTCAGAGGCCTTTGTTACCCAGACAAAGAGGCCCACACCTATTCGTAAAATCCATATTTGGTTGTTTCCAAAAACTAAGGTAAACTTAAATATAATGGAACACAAGAGAGAATGAGAGGGTTATGGCAAGTCAGTACATAAAAAGCAAATATTAGTTTGGTTTAGATATTTATACAGGTGGGTCCAAAGATGAAGAGTATAGCGTAAGAATAGGAATTTACTGTAGGCTATACATACCAACAATGAATGTAAGCACAGGGGAAAACTTACCTGATCGGGTGTCAGTGTACATGGGAGAGATGATGTTATTGTAGGGTTGCAGGTTGTAGAAGAAGTAAGGCCAGACATAGTCGTATGTAGTGTTGATTTTGTAGCAGAATAATGTTATACATATACCATTTGGAAAAGGAAAAGCTAAGGTGATAATCAAAAAAGAAATGATGATGAAATGGCTGGACAGATGGGACATGGTTAATAATGGAAGGTAATAAATACATCAATGCTCAGGCTGTGACTAAGGAACAGAAGAGCAGCGAGTGTTTTCACCAGACTAATGTTTGAGGGTTAAATAAAACATTATTTTATTAGGTAAATGTCAATCAGATGAATGCTTGGAATGTAAATCCACGGAAAATGTAGGACATATTCATTGTATGAAAGATACAGTTGAGAGGACAAGGCTAAATAAAGAGGCAGTGAAGAGGCAGTGAAGAAATGGAACCTTATAGGTTTATTAGGAACAACACGAGATGGGGTAAAGGACACAGAAAGCTTTTGTGAAATATCTGAAAAATATATAGCCTATATATTGTAGGGTTTAGATGTTTTTTTATGATGATGATGATGATGATGTAGAGTCCCATGAAACATACAGCCAGTCATGCCACTCACTCCGGTGCAGTAGGTGGCGGTAAAAGGTCATGGTATCAATCCGCAATAAAACCAAAAAGAAGAAAAAGAAGAAGTACCACTCTCCTCTCTCTTTCCAGACCTTTCCATCTTCCACGTCTCCATGCGCAGCAAGGAACGGCCCAACTGTTATCAACTGATGGTACGTGACAATTTAACTCCGAAGGTTATTCTTTTTTTGTTGTCATTTTTATTCCATCAAGTGTTGCCCTACTTTACAATCTATTGTGTTATTTCGAGCCACTGTCAAGCCAGTGCCGTGTAAAGATTTACAAGCAGACTATCGTAACAAAAGGTGCGTGGTGTTGAGTTCAGGTTAAAATAATACTTAGCCAGTAAAATACGACGTTCAGAGAGTTACAAGCCAACAACACTAATGTGATAACACCGTCACCATGACATTCACTTTAAAACAGTGAATTCTTGTTAGTTTTAAAAAAAATGTTGCAGTATGCAGATGTGAGAAGAAAACTGCAATGTTAGCGTTAAATAAAACCCCATGTTTATTCACATATCTTTCAGCTATACCTTTATCTAAGTATATTTATACGGCTCGTATCCGATCGTGTTTATGCCACGTGTTCTTCAGCAGGTTGCAAAATTAAGATGACAAATCATGTGAATTGAATTGAAATTAGCTCTGTAGTTATGTTAGGCATATCATGTTTTTCATAGTGTTGCATTTGTTTAAGCAAAACGCCGTTAGATCCAATTTATTTTTAATGTGATTTATCTTGTGTGAAGTATTTCTTCATGCTGCTGTGTAGGACATACGAACCTCCATCTGTTTGAATGTTTGTGCCCTACTGTGGTACACTGCTTTGGAAAAATTGTCCGTTTTGTCTGACCAGCAGTCCAAAAGCCAAAATATATTTAAATTATTATGTCAATAAATAATTACAAGGAAAAAAACAGATATACACATTTGAAAAGCAGCAACCATCAAGCGGTTGGGATTTTTGCTTGGAAGATTGACTTAAATGATTAACTGATTATTACTATATTTTTGTGTGTTTACATAAACTGAGCTCCAACACATTCACTAATATTTGTATGTGTCCTTTTGTTCTTTGTGTTTGTTTCTTTACATATGAAGAATGTGTGTCAGAGTGTGTGTGTGCGCCTCTTCTCAAAGTCCAGCCCAGTGCTACATACTGGGTGTTTGTGCAGGATGAGGAGGCAGAGCATAGCAGTGGTATTACCCATTCCACCCTCAGCTGCAGCGTGGCTCTGTGGTGGAAGAAATCCCTGCTACACATTACCAGCTAACCGCTGGCCGATTTGTTATTTTGCTTAATTAAAGTTTAAACAGCTAATGTTGTCCTGTCATTGTGCTTCTCTGCTTGTTATTTTCACTTAATGTTTAAACCAGCAGATACTAGATGTGTGTTTGTGTGTATCTGTGTCCAAATGAAAAAAACGTAATGCAAACTGTCCTTGCTGGAGGTGAGTATCATGTTTTAAAAACAGATGAAAGAATGTACGGAAGAGTTCACACTCACCATTAATCATTAACTCACACAGAAGGGGGTGGTGACCTAGAAAAGAAATATGGTGCAATCATACTACCGCTGTAATACTGATAAACGTGTCCATTTTCTCCTCCCTTCCCCCCGTCTCTCTTTTCTCTATTTTCACTTCCGGCAGGGTCCACTGTGGGAGAGACCACAAGGGGGTGCCCAATGTCAGGAAGATAGAAGTTGAACGTCACTGATTGCTGTAGCTCATCAATCCCAACTGTGAGAGTGAATTAGTTTGTGTCAATTACTGTAACAGACTTTGCTGCGAGTTTACAGTTAACCCCAACATGTTTCAGCAAGGAAAGTGAGGCCATTTAAAGCAGTTCTTTAATATTACAGCTTGATTACAAATTGGATCACATAACTACATCATACACCGTAACATTTTACCTTCACATATTTTATTATATTATGTTTTTAAAAAAAATTGTTTTGCTGTTACACTGAGCAACTAACAAAGAAGATGTTAGTGCCCCAAATCATGCAAACTGTCTAGTGTGTTTGAACTTTGTATAATTAAATGTTTTCTTGATAGAGATTTCTCTGCAACTTAAATAAAAAGTTTTAAATACTTGACCAGTCTTTGACTATACTGTCTTGTTTTAGCAGAATGTTGCCTCATTTGTGTCGGTCACTCTTTCAGAGTGTCTGAACTTGATGTACACTGTAGACATTAATAAAGCCAGTTTTATCACGTTGACATGCCTGCCAAATCTTTCAGTGTTGGTGAAGCGTAATGATGTAACTTGTGAGCAAGATTACCTGAAATAAAATTAAAAAATAAATAGGAATCAGAGTTTCTTCTAAGGAAAGCTGAGCCGGAAATATGGCTCTGAAGATTAAACATGTGTCCCCAAATATCCTCAAGACATTAATGACTTAATTTTCTGCACTCTGGGCCCATTTTCTGCACCAATTTATGGAGGAAATGTCTTTATATGAAGGGGAAAATAGAATAAAATAAAAATATAATGGAATAAAATGCAGTTATCAGTTTTTGGACAATGCAATTTTGTTTCTAATATATTTCACTTGCATTGCATGTTTTCCTATTGTGCATTGTTTCATGTGTTATTTAACAGTTTTTGTTGCAAGTTGTTTTTCAGAACATTTTTAACAAAAGCTTTCAAAAAGTGATGGAGACATTCTGATTGTGACCTGTCCAGAGTGTCCCCAGTGGAAATGATACCTATATGTAAATATTTTTAAATGTCCCGCCCCATACAGACTGATTGGTCGGCTCACGATAAGTGACATTGACGAGCTACTTTCAGCACACGGCTGCTTGAAAGGCACCCGAGCTTCACTTTTCCCTTGTAAATTGTCGAGGTGTCGGTACTGCGTAGGCTACTGGTGCGTTCCGGCCAAGCAGGAAGCTTTCGGTCTACAATATGAAGCGAATGCGGGAGTCTTTGAAAGCTGCATTCTATTGAAAATCCAGCAGGGGGCGACTCTTCTGGTTGCAAAAAGAAGTCAGGCGGCTCCATTAGAAATAATGGCAAAATGACCCTACTTCTCAGCTAAATAATTACCCCAGTAAACACTTTTCTGATGAGTTTATGGTCTCAGTCGCTAGTTTCAAGTCTTTTTCAATACAAGATGATGTTGATTTAGTAAATTATGTCCCATTTATTTTAAAATAGACCACAAAGCAGAGTATGTTTTAGGGTGGGATTATCTATGATTGACAAATTGTTACCATGGCGACCTGTCAATCAAGCTAGAACCAACTGGTACCCTCGGTGCTGTGTAAATTTAGCCAGCGCTGTTGAAAAAGCATATTAGGAGTCGGCTGTTCACTTTCTCTGGTACATTTAGTTTTAAGACTGTTCACTAGACAGAGTTATCAGCCCAGTTAAATGACAGTTAACGTGAGTTACAGTTGCATCTAGCTAAGCTTGCTAGCTCCGCACACGGTCATTAGCTCCGCCATATCGTCACTTCCGGGCACTTCCTGGTTGCAAAGACTCGACATGGCGGCGCCCTATCGGCCAAACTTGAGGCTTCAAAGTGGCAGTCCACAAACCAATGGTTGACGTCACGATGACTACGTCCATTTCTAAAAGTCTGTGGTTCCAGCCTGCTTCAAGCACTGTGAGTTATAGGTCATGCAGAGCCACACACGTGGCTCAATGTCACTGTACATCACAAAGTTAATGTAAACGTTGCTGTGGGAAATGTTAAAGGAGGATACAGCCTGATCACGTTCAGTACTGTCAGGGTGGTGAGGTCAGCAGGAGAAATCCAGCTTTAGCTTGTTAATGTGGCAGGGCTCAGTAGCAACTCGTCAGTCTGGCTCCAGACACTTTCCTAGGTCAAGAGAAAATAATTTTTTCACTGTCATGTATTTCCAGAAGGTTAATATTGTCTCTTGAGAACTCTTCTCATTACTCGCAGCAGAGCATTGTCTGTAAACCACAAATCAAGGGCCTGATTTTGCTCTATTTTGTAATTTAGTGGCACTAATCAGCTGGTGTCATTGCATGTTACCATGGAAACAATGGTCAGCAGGTGTCACTGTGTGTTACCATAGAAACACTGGTCAGCAGGTGTCACTGGTTGTTACCATGGAAACATGGGCCTTCGCTCTGAGTTAGCCTGGGGCTAAGGTGGCTAACTTTTAAAGTCTTAAAATAAGTATTTTTTGTGTAACTTTCCTGATTCTGTCATAGTCAAAGTCAGTCTTTGTGAAACCAGCCCCAGGACCCTAAAACTGTAGCAGCCACTAAACCCCAGCCATCATTATTTTGGTTATGTACACCTTTTCCAATTGTGGCACATTGCATGTCACAAAATGTCTTCTATGAAACTGCCTATGGTTGTTAAGGGCAGGACCATTTACTGCATGGATGGTTGGCTGGAGAAGAGCAATAAAGTGAGAACTGTGAGATAAAATGTTTATGATACGGGGAAACAGGGTCAGGACTACAGATTAAACTGAACATAAGGGTTTTATAGACCAAAACATAATTAAAAAGCTGACCACCACAGAATGACTGAAGCTCTCCTGCTCAAGAGTTTACCGTTGATAGTTGCTGTGCCATTTCAAGTATTGAAATGGCCTTGCTTACAAAAAGTGGATCTTGAACTGGACTCACCAAAATACATGGAAATGTAGAAAGTTACTGTGACTTTTTCAACAATCCAACTATAAGAATTTACAACTGAGCCATTAATCAAGCATTTATTTTGAAATAGTGCATTTATAAGGCTGGGTTACTGTTGAAGACCAGGCAAATGCAATCAATGTCCACAGCAGGTCAGTGTTGGACTACAGAAATGTTTCTCTTCTTGGACAGTCAGTGCTTCTGCTGCTAATATATTTTAACTATGCTGGAAGTTGTTTTTTTTTAAACTGCTGTGCCCCTAACATGAGGAGATATTTTAAAATAAAATAAAATATCTTTTTGAATATTGTATTATGTTTAAAGTACAGAGAGGCAGGTGAGATTAGGAGAGAGGAAGATAGCATCTGACAAAGTTCAGGGTCATGTTGACACCAATGAGTAATCTCTTATTGATCTATTTGTGAGACCAAGCGCCTTTAGATGTTTGACAACCAAGACCCGCTATTACTGGTGTATTAAACCCATATTGTTTTAGGCTGTCCTCACCAGAAAAAAACATGTATAGATATTTTGTTCCAGCAACCAGTAACTGACTGCAGGCATTTGCTCCAATTCAGCAACTAGAGCATTAGTGAGGCTGTTCTAGTTCATCCCAAACGGGTTGGGGTCAGGGCATTGTGCAGGCCAGTCAAGTTCTTCCACAAACAGAGAAAATCCATTTGTTTTATGGACCTGGCTTTTTTGCAGGGTGGAATGTTAAAACACTCAAGGGTCCACCTGAAACTGTTGAGAAGATGTTGGAAGCACATATAATATCGAAACAATCCATAACCATAAGTAGGGGAACCGGGTATGGTTTTAACATGGGAAGAGTTCGAGTAACAGCACAAATTTCACCAGTTAGAGATAAGATAGGAGTCATGAGATCATTTCAGTATTTCCCACTTCCACACAGATCAGGCATGGTGGTCGTCAAAGCTGGAAACAGACATATTATAGGGGGAAAACTACATTTTAAAAAGTACTTTTTTGACCAAGATTAGTTTAGTATCTATCCTACTGCAGATAACATTATATGACTTATTATATTAGATTAAAATGTAGGGTCTTAGGTAATGTGATGACTTTTTCCCCTGCTAATTTCAAACCGCTATGCTAATGGCTAACTGGGGTTGTAACAAAAGTGCTACAACCATCCCTATAAGGACTTTCTTGATTTCAATATTTTTACACAGTGCCCTATACTTCCTATTCACATGTTGTTTTTTATATAAAAGTTTGAAACCCCTATCTGAAATATTCAGCGAGTTATAGTAGCTGAAGCAAAAAGTTACAACCATACCTGCTCTCCCCTACATACATGTATGTGAACAGGGGTGTCTGCATACAGTGTGTTTTGTACTGACTGAGAAGAGAGGATACACATACACACACCCTTAAACACTCACATACAGTAGACTTACACCTTATCACCACACTGTTCATCTGCATTGTTTCAGAAAGATTACTCACAATGACTCATTTACATGAATAACATCTTCTCCATCTGGAAGAGGACAAAAGCAGCTAAAGAAATCTGCCACCAACTCTGTTGCTCACAGAGACTCATCTCTCTGTGTGGCTGTATTTATATTTACTGTAATGTTCTAATCTCAGGCCGAGAAGACAACATTCAATAGCATGTTCCGATTACCTTGCCAAAGATGGAAGAGGGTCTGTGCTGCAGAGGTCGAATGAAAGGTTTTCTTCTGAAATGAGATATACACATTTTAAAACGGCCCTTAGTCGGACAAAATGATTGATGGAACACAATTAAACATTATTAGTTTTTATAAAGGACATCAGGTCATTTGCAGCTGCACTAAGCAACTTCTCATTTTGGCAAAGTCCAAGGTGGAAATGATTTAATGTGATGTCAGAAAAGTGCAAACAGCACACTCATGTTCAGAAATCTATTCAGTCTGTGGTGTTTTGTGCCAAGAACTAAGAGATTAAAGAGGAAAAAACATTGTAAAGAAAAAAGTTGTCGCGCTTTTAATAGAAGGAGCACTCCCTTCTGTTTGAGAGACAGTTAAGATTCAGCATTCCTGTGAGTGGAGATTTCCCAACGCCCCTTTCTCATTACTAATGCCGAGGTGTCCTTGAGCAACACACAAGCCCTTATTATCATTATGAAAGTGCTTTTTCAAACACATGGACAAGGTGGCAATGCTAGTGGCATCGTTCACATACGAGCATACTGTGTGTGTACCTGGAGGATTACAAAGTTTTTCTAGCAGGAGGCAGATCAGGGTTGAAGTTTTGAGCAACACTAAAATTATCTTTCTGAAGAACTAGTATTGTTTAGTATAATACTAATATTGTGGCGACACTTGAAGGTCCCCAAATCAGAAAATCTGAAAGGCACACCCACTTTACGCAGCGATAAGCCAGGTTTGGAGGTGAGAAAGTATGCAGGATTTGAATTTCTCTCAAAGTCTCTATTTTCCTTCTTGACATAACTACTTCCACAACTTTTTGTCAACAAGCTCTATCGAATTTGCCAAAGAAGCTTATAAGCTTTCTGCTATTGTTGATGTTGTCTTATGAAAATGTACTGCCAGATGCATTCATACTGATATCCTGCCCTCATAGTTTGTGGGCTTGATTGGATTTTGTGGAGGCCTTGTGTAAAATCTGAGTATATTCAACAATAGAATGGTCTGAAGAGATGCAGGATGCACAGGGTAGCCATGATGTACAAGCAAACACTTAGATAAAAGAAAGTACATCACTTCTCATTGGCTTGTACTGGGCAGTGTTACATGTCTGGTTGAGTAACTGTGTGAATATAAAGTAAAACATTCTTTAAAACAACTACGAGCCTACGAGAGTAAAGGGAAAATAAATAAGACACTTACTGTATCCTTTGTGTCTGTTAGAAATATTCAAATTCAAATCATAACTAAACTAAGTGTGCCATGAATTAGTTTTTTAAATCTCAGTTACATTCACAGTTTTAGTATTCACACTTATTCAAGGCTAAGCATCAACGCCTGATGCCAGAAAATTTCAATCCAGACAAATGACATAACAACATGTTCAAAACATGCCGACTTCCAACCACAACATCCTGTTGGCAGGTCCCCCCAAATCTAAAAATAAAAAGCAACAAGTGTGACCGGCATTTGTCTGCTTTTCTGCTTGTCATTATTTCTGCTTGAACCATAAACTGTATAAAAAAAAGATATGAACACACACTCAGAGCTGTACGTCAGTCTGTTGATCTGTGTCATTTGCTGAAAATGTCTAACACACTGTGGGTAAAACAAGAAGTCAGTTTCACCACCTAGAAGAACAGTTATTTGTAATTTTGTTTTATCTTGATTTTTGTACTACTGTATTATTCTGTTTGGTTCACTTCATCATGTTTTACCTTGGCCAATACCAATCAGTCATGAGTGATTCTTCTGTTTCTGATCCACTGATGTCATTTTCAGTTGACACAGAAGCTGTTAGCAGTTGCTAGGAATAAGTGAATTTAAAGCAACATTATGTAATATTCAAGGTGTTTTGTGATTTGGTGCCCCTACAGTGACTAATTCACAGCTGTCACAAATAAGGACAGCTCTACACCTGCATTTGTTATGATTACATTACTTAAGATCAAAAACTAAATCAATTGACAGTATTGCTAAAAAAGCCAAACATCAAGGAAGTGCAACAACACAAGACATAGCAATATTAATTAGTCCAACAGAAAGAAAGCTCACTCAGCATCTGTCGTGCAACCTTTTATTTCACACAGCTCTTGCCAACATCTGTTGGTCATTCATGGTCATTCTCTTTTTACCATCTCCACCAGCGGCAGCAGCACAATGTTGCTTGAAACTTAGGTGTCAAGCTGGCTAACAATGCTAGACAGCAACAAACGCCACCAACGATGACTTGCAGTAACATTAGAGATGTCTGAGTGTGCTGTCTAATAAGTTTGCTAACATCAACTACTACAGATTTATAGCTAGTGGCTACACCTCTGTATGTGAAACCCCTGGCTGATTCTGCTTGAGCTTACGACTTTGATAACACAGGCAAACATCAATTAAGTGGAATACAAGCCAGCTAATATGTAATTATTGAAGAATCTAACAACAAGAAGGCCAGCTTTGCATCTGTCCTGCATCCTTTCAACTATTTTAGCTCATGCCAACAAGTAAAAGTCACTCCGATATTTACTCTTGTCTGATGTCTTGCTTGGGCACTCTCTCTTTTTCTTGTCCTTGCTTCCTTCAGTCTCTTCGCAGCCTCTACCATGATTTCCATATTTGGAAAGAACTTACATCGTACATTATATACCTGTTGCTTGTTCTTAGCTTACTTGCTTAAGAGTTGTGTTGGTATTCTAAATTATTATGAAACTGGCGCAACTACCATGAGAGCCCGTTTAACCTATTACAACTCAGTGTACCATTAAAATGATTTTGAAGCTGCTTTTTAATATAAAATTGCTACATAATATTGCTTTAACATTTAATTTTTGTTTCTGCACTTGTGGCCATATTTGTTGCTCTAGCAAAGTATGATGATGCCCCCATTTATAATCACAGCTATACAACTCTGCTTGGCTCAGTTATTTTTCCAGCTGAGTAAAAACCTGTCAATGACCTATCTGAATTGCTAAAGAATTGCTAAAGATGTGGATAGTTATTTTAAGAGGTCTGGATCTAGGCAAAATATTGAAGATAAATAGCATTTCCTGTCTTGCACATGCTGGCCTGTTTTTTTCTTCCATCGAAATCAACATTATAATAAAAATCAATTGCATATTTTATTTCTTTTTAATATGAGGCACGACGGCAGAAATAAACCTGTTGACTTTAATGGATCTTTATTTCAATCCAATCCATGATGAAAGTGATGTTTACACCATGACTGAGTGATGTTCGTCCATACATCGACTTGTAAAATCATGTCTCCTCTTCTATAAAAAGAGGACATTGCATGCCAGGATCTGAAAGTACAGTCAGAGAAGAAGAGGAAGGGACAAAAGATGGAGGGAAGGGTATAGAAGATTAATTAATTCTTCAGTATGAGTAATGAAAGTTCATACCTGTTACATCGGCCTGACCCTAGAATAGCCCTGCAGTCGTTAAAATGTCATTGAGTCCTTCACATTACAGCAGTGACTGACAGACTGATTTATATGGATTTAATAATAGATAAAGCCAAAGTCAATGGAGCCAAAAGACATACTGATGAGTTTACATATGCACATAATATGTATGCACTGGCAAAATACAAAGTCACACAAAAACACTTTCTATAAGCTCGGTCAGAGCAGTTTGTCTCCTCTGTAGCTATTTCTACAGGATCTATTTAAAACACAGTCTGGGGAGGAGATGGGGGTGACAGGGCCTGCGGAGGACTGCAGGGAAAACACACATGAACCATTCACATTCATTATTCATTCCAAAATGGGAAAAAAGCAACAAATAACTTTGCCCTTTGATAATGAGCATCCATTCAGCAGCTCCAAATCATACAAAGACACAAAATGTGAACAGAGGATTGAGTGTCCAGGATGCAGTCCTGTGTACTGTTCAGCATGTCTGACATTTTTATCAATTATCTTAAATTATCAATGTATATATTTATTTATTTATAATCTTATTCATTTCACTGCTTCCCTTTAAAGAACAAATCCCCATCCCTTTTACATTTCAATCATCATTTCAATTCTTTTCTGGTATCCAAATAAAATCCTAATACACTTTATACACTAAAGGTACCTAGAGGTCCTAGTTGTTAATTGCATTTTGCACCAACACCAGACAGATCCTGTAGGTAGCCACAGCTGTTGACTGCTTATTGCCATAGTTAGACCTGGAAGGAGTAGAGATTACATATTACAGGAAAAAGATGCACTCACATCCTGCAGCATCAGCTGTAATAACTGTCTTGTATTACAGTGAGTCTCTAATGCTCCTTGGTTGCTTTTGATATTGGAAAGCTATCTGATCCGACCAAGTAGCTGATGTAAATGGGGCTATCTGTCTCATTGAATTTACTTAGATAAGAGACAATGCGCAATTCGTTTCTTTAGTTTTTGGATCAGTTTTTCTACAATTCACGTTTACTAACATTTCAGCAAAGAGAATTAATTCCTATAGGAGGAAGAAATCATGGTGCCGCTTAAATTTCCTGCACCAGAATAAGTCCTGGTTTCTATGGTAGAACTCGCTGTGTCCGTTTGCTTTCTGTGACAGAAACCCATTATGGAGAAGAGAGTTACAGCAATTTAGGCTGCGACCCACTGCTGGCTATTTGGAGCAATGTGAATTAGAGCAGGAAGAAATGATAGCTATCTGTCATGAGGCTAGACTGCTATCATCTCCTACTACTGAGGAGGGAAAAGGAGAGGAATAAAGGGAAATGAAAGAGGACGGGGGGATAGGAGATGAAGATAAAGGTGACAAGACAGCGACAGAATAGGAGAACAGAGGAAAATGGTGCATATATCAGGGAAAGAAAAGGAAAGACAGGATGAGAGGGAAAAATCTGAGCAGGCGACGAGGAGAGTAGTTTAGATTGAAGCCTGAAGCTTGGGGGCTGTTACCTGCATTTTGGGGAAAATGAAATAAATGTATGAAGTAAAACCTTTGGAAGAGATCCCTTGATTCCTTTGGGATCCCTGATGTAAGTATTTCCATATGTATTTATATGGTGAAATCATCTGCGTGAAAGTCATTTACAATAGGTAATAAAACTTATCCACGGAAGGTTAAAATCAAAGGCATCTAGACATGACTGAAGATACTTGAAGATATTTCGCCTCTCATCCAAGAGGTTTTTTTAGTTCTAAATGACTGGCAGGGAGCTCCAGGTATTTAACCTCTGTGGGGTCATTATCAAGGTGATGGATACCCCTTGGTTTGTTAATGCTGTTGAGAGTTGGTTTCTTTACTTTGGTGTAGATTGCTTCTCTCACTACTCTTTCAAACCATTTGTCTTCCCTTTCCAGAATATGACAATTGTTGTCCTTTTCTTGGTATAATCAATTTTTCAATTTTAAACTAAAAAAACATAAATCAGGCCTATTTTTCTCAATTTTCAGATTAAGCTAAAGTTAACTAGCGAGTGTGATATTAGTGGTATTATTTTAGTTGAGTGGCATTAATTAATGTTGTGGAAAATCTCCCTAATCCTCCGTCTTTCACCCAAACAAAGAGCATCTAGAAAGTCTCCAGCAGAGGTCCATATGACCCACCATGGTCCTAACATTGGTATTATTTTAAACCATCATTACATGTACCGTTATTCACTAATTTTATCAGCCAATAAAATAGCCTACTACCATATAAACCTTTTTTTAATCAAATGGCTCAGAACATTCTATTTTTGTATTGCATGTCTTCAAAACATTTATGTGACATGATCTACCCTTTAGCTCCCATTGAACATTTGAATGTGATGAGGAGCATTTTTAACTTAATCTAAAGCTACAGGCAACCAATTTGGTCGCAATTTGCCCTTCTCTCCCGAAAGTAATATTATTTTAGTTTATAGCTTATAGCTTTTATTTATTTGACTTAATTTTACTTCCAGTAACCTAGTCATTTCAGACACTAGTAGATCGTTTTTCTTGTGTGTGGATATGTGGTCTTTGTGTGGAAAAGTATCTGTCGCGTTTGTGTTCCTGTAAGCGCGTTCTTGGGTTTAAAAAAACAGGTCAAGACTTTTCAACAGTTGCTGTTTTACAGGGCCTATGTGAGCGTAAAATAAGATTTTTGATTTGTTTTGTTAACTTGATACATTTCGTGATATACATGAAAAGTAGTTTTTATTATTTTATATTTCTAAACATGTTGGTAAGTAAACTTTTTTCCCTTCTACATATAGAGAAACTGGGGCCAACAATTGCGGTAGAATGCCAGCTGCTGTTAGACAGCAGTCTAGCAGCAGGTCAGTCACATCTTTGAGTGTATTTGTGAATTAAGGACTTGTTAGTGGGTCAGTGGCTCATCTCTGAGGAGCAGCAGCAGGACATGCCTGGCTCTTTGTAATGGTAATGCAATCCTGCAAATTCAAAGCCAAACATTCAAGGGTTTACTGTGCACTGTTACTGAAAGCTCAGCATATGACAATAGTCAAGGAGGTCATTACATTTTTTAAGAACACACACACACACACACACATCTGTACTTGGGAGGACCCTCATTGACATCATGCATGATCTACCCTTAACCATAACCACAAATGCAAGTGCAAATACAGTTGAACCGATCATGCACACCACATTCCAACACATTCACAATCCTTACAGACACAAACACAGAGATCTGGGTTGGTCAAAACAGGAGAGGTGTTTCAAGTAATGAAAAAGAGCTCATTATATTCAAAGTGTCAGCTGGTGGAGCGACTCCTCACTGCAGAGACCAAATAGTTTTTCTTTTTGGCCAGGAGGATTACACAATAAAACTTCATGGACACTAGCAGTATGTTTCCATGGAGCAACAACACTGCTAATAACTGAACTTCAATCAAGCACAATTGTTGTGATAATAAAAACATTATTTCTAAATCATTTTCACCTTCTGAAACACAAAGAGTTGTCTTCTTCTGTGTGCTGAACATTGTAACTTTTGTGTAATATCACACTCAGTTTTTTTCCCTGTAGTTAAGTTTATGTTTAGTTTATTGAATGATGATATCAGGATTGGTGACTAGAACCCAGTTACATTTTAACATTTATTGACACACAGAATTTGCAAAGGTTTGAGTCTGGCGGTGGGAATGTCCAGAATGGGGCAGTCAAGTAAGCTGGTGAGTCTGGCTGGCTGGAGAGTGGAGTTGGAATTGTTTGGAGGCTGCGTGGCATGAAGCAGAATGGGCAGACTGGCATGTAGGGCAGGTTAAGCTTGGAATCTGGTAGCAAGTGAATCTGAAGATGGAGAAAGGTTAGAACGCAGGCAGGCAAGAGAGCAAAAATGGCAACAGTTTCAATATTCAGGCAAGTAAGAGAGCTTGATGTTCACACGAGACGGACTCAACAATCCTGTAGAGACTGGATGTGAGGCCAGGGTTTACGAGGAGGAACTGCTTGGCACGATGATAGGTGTGCGGATTGCAGATTACAGGCAGGTGAGCGGAAACGGCAACCAGAGGGTAACACCCACAGCTGCTTACTGAAAGGAAGAGAGAGAGAGAGAAACACAAAGAGATAGACAACCAAAACATACCAAGCACACTTCATTCAACAGGAAAAAGTAATTAAATACACCCATTCTCACCCAAGGTTTCACTTCAGAAGTCACAGCAGGGGAATCGTGACAGATGATGTGTTAGATGGCCTCTAATACCCCTATTTCTTTCAGGGACATGACAGTTACAAGGGCCTTACTGATCTAAAACAATATGCTATGTTAATGCCCTTACATAGCCAAACACAAGTGCCCTCACTTGTTTTGCCCAATTAGACCAATGAAGTTTGAGTTTGGTAAACTCCAGTAAATGCCAGCATGGCTCCACCAACATCAATCTGATCAGTGATCCAAATAGATTATTAACTAAAAGTGACTTCCAACCATTAAAAACAATCTGAAAAAAATGAAACTCATTCTGGGTCCATCCATTCTGTGATGCTATACTCAAGCACAGCTTTAAGCTAAATGCCAACATCAAAATGCTAATAAGCTCACTAAAGGGTGACACTGGAGTGGATTTTCACTCCTGTCCCATCCCCCTCCCACAGAAATACTCGTGTAACATCTTAATACTACTTTGACAGAGTAAGAAACAAAATTCCTGTCCCCTCCTAGGCCCAAAAGAATGACTCCTGTCCCATCCCGTTCTTGTTCTATGATTCCCGTCCTGCCCGTTTACTTTTCCTGTCCCATCTTATTTCAGTGATAAATAGTAAAATTGACCACCATGGGAATCCCACAGGAATCCCATGACCCATGGCAATAAACCAAAGTATTAGACAAAACATTTGACCTGATAATGGTGCTAGATGAAAAGTTAAAAAATCACCAAAGTTTATTCAGAGGCCATCCAATCCAAGAATTGTGATGTAAGTTCACCCAAAACCACAAATTTCAACCTCATGGTGGCTGGAGTAAACATCAGGAGAACACCATAGGTCATTAGGAATTATCGTCTGAGAGTCATGAATATCTGTACAAATGTTCATGACAATCCATCCAGTAGTTTCAGTCTGGACCAAGGCAGTGGACCGTCCGACATTGCCATCCGTAGAGCCACAATGTTAATGTGTCTAAAAAACTTTTGGCAGGTATTTGCTTTTCATCTGACAACAACAACATATCAAACAACATGGCAGCAGTAATATTATTCCACTATGAAGTAAAAACAAACGCAGTTTGGTAAAGCACAGTTTTCTGCTACCAAACAGTGAGGAAGAGCACAGCTCCAGAAGACGTAATTGTCCATTTCTGACATGAGCTCCTCATTAAAAACTGAGAGCTGGCGACCAATAAACACCAAAGAAGAATAGGCTGCACATGGCTGTGGCTGTTGTAGCTGCACATGATGAATATATTAAAACATATTTGACCGCAGCAATATTTTTTCCGTGCAGTGGAGCTTGTTGCAGAATGATGGGATCATTTATTACACAGCTTGTTAGACCAAGAGCAGTTGTTACTATCTGGCATCCATGTAATCTGCATATTTCTGGCAGTGTTGTATGCAAGGAGCCACTGCTGACATCCTCCCCTGTGCATTTGTCCTGCATCTGTACTGCACTAGGCCAACACAGGCTCATTACAATTCAAGAGAAAGGACACAGCTGTGAGAAGACGATGAGTCAGCTGTTTTTTTGTGTTTTTTTTTCTTTTTACTAATTTCTGTCAGTTTTTCAAAGAAAATGCCATGGTAAGATGTTTTAAATAGTAGTAATAACATTGAAATATTGGTGGTGCTTTCTAGCCAATTAAAACGGAGTGCGGCTGTCCAGGAAATGTATCAAATCTATATATTCCACATTGTGTAAAAAAAAGTTGAGCTGAGGACAGCATTATCTGCTCCATCACAATATTAGCCCCATTATCTAATGGCTTTGGGCGTGACTGCACTGCTGCACTTACCGCAAGTCTGCTACAACAGTGTGTGTCATCAAATATCTTCCACCATTACACTCTCATCCATTGGGTTGATTATCTCAACGGAAGGAGGAAAAAAATGAGAAGTAAAAGCTGAACAATGATAAATGTTGGCAATACAGTTTGCAATATTCCTTATTAATCTCCATTACACGAATGCAGACTCATTTTCCTTGTTATCACAACAGAGAGGGGGGAAAGAGGTGGAGAGAGAAATGGACTTGGTCACCCAATGACAAAAGAGAGGAAATGGAAAAGGGCCTACTGTAGAGAATTTCACAACAAAACAATGCAGTTGTCGTCTCACTGCAAATGTGGTTATGTGTGGTTTTTTTGTTGTTTTTGTGTAGCTGTAACCCATTCACCAGACAGGAAGTTGAAGTTGGACCGTCATGCAAAACCGTGGATAAAGTGAGTTGATCAGATGGTTCCACCACTTTGGTCCAGACAGAAATTGTCAAAAATTTTGTACCAATTTTTTATCTCAAGATCTAGATGATGGATTAGCATCAAATGTGGTACAGACCTTCATGGTTGCAAGATGATGTATACTACTATGGTGATTCCCTGACATTCACTCCTCCTTTATTTATCCAGAACTTTGGTTTATTACTAAATACCTGCAAAACTAATGACATTCCCACCAGTCTCAGCTGTACTTTGTGATTATTGCTAATTAGGAAATGTTAAGCTAAAATTTTGAACATTATATCTGCTGCTGCTTTGTAAGTACATCTTTACAGAGCCACTAGCATGGCTGTAGACTTTTGTTTGTCTTTCAGTACAGATGACCAGCCCACGATTGAAACTTTTCAGAGATAGAGGCTGCAGAAATCACATCATTGCAAAAGGTCTGGTAAAATTAAATGAGGGCACAAGTGTGAAATTCACCACAAAAGACTAATCTCCCCCAAAAAATATATGTGCTTGCCCTGGGGTTGCAGTGTGTGTGGCAAACCCCTCCCTTTTATCATAACTGAGATTAACAGCCATTCACCTATATGCTTTTCGCCATACTATGCAGAGGGCACAGGAATAGAGAGAGAGAGATAGATGTAGGAAGACTGGAGCGAAATAGATGGAGAAATGTTGAAAATGGGAAGATTACTTGATGCATAGGTGTCATTTACACTGGGGACACTGGGACATGTTCCCATCACATTTTGAAATGGCTGATTTTGTCCCTTTTTTGTCACTTTTTAAAAAGCATTTTTAAAAATGTTCTGAAAATACCTTGCACCAAAAAATAAGAATGCTTTGAGAGAGGTTTATTTGCAAAAAAAGAAAACATGCAATGCAATGTAAATATATAATAAACAAATGTGCAGTGTCCAAAAAAAGTATCTTAAGCTAAAACAAACAAACAAGCAGCTGATACTTTATTATATATTATTATATTAATATATTTTGAATTGTTTCCCTTTATAGAAATACAGACATTTCCACCATGCACTGGAGCAGAAAATGTCTCCAGAATGCAGAAACTTAAGTGTTTAATGCTCCAATTTTCTAAAGACCCCCTGCTCATACATTTAAGTATTTCCAATTTCTTCAAAATCGTGTTAAAAATCTTCCTGTGATCCATGTGTATCATCACACCCCTAATCTGAAACATTCTGTCCCCACCACTTTTCTACACAAAGTGACGCCCTAGACTTGATGTACCACATTAAAGCCTGAAAGTTTAGCAACTACATTATAAATCTATCAGGCACATCATGAAGGTCCACCAGAGAGCAAGCTGTGCAGAGATAATGACTAATGTATAAAAAGCAAGGAAAAAACAGCCTGAGGGTCTGAAAAATATGTTATGTAGCATTTTATTATTGCAGACTGATAAGGAAACATTTCCTTTTATTGAAGCTATCAGCAAAGTTTCAGGAGCAGGGCCACACATCAATCGTGCCACTTCCTATAAATGCCCTCCTAATCCTCTCCTCCTCTTTGGCTTGCGTATTGTGGACCTCCCCACCCATTTTATTTCTCCTATTTGATCCTTTCCTTCCCATTCTCTGTAGGGTTTGTCGTGCCCGGATGGTACTTAGAACCACCCACTGAAGCTTCCCCACAACCACGCAACTAATAAAAGGTACAAGAGTTCAAACTCTGTACATAATCTTTCATTTTTTAAATAAATCATTTAAACATATCTGTTGTTGGTGTTGTCTTTGCTAGTGAAATAAGTTTAAAAGAAGTGATGGAGGTAAAAGAGAAAAAGGAGGAAGAGAATGATACAGAAAGATGTGAAATTGATGAAACTGTAGAACAAAATAATTACGCTGTGCTGATGCTGTAAATGTAACAGACAAATTTAATAACAGTTGAATAGATGTGTCAAACAAATCACTGTCTGTATTGTTTGTTCAATCACATCAGTGGTTAGATTGTATTGGAGATGACAATGGGAAGATGGTAAACCGCTTTAATCCGCTTTACTTCGCCTATAGCAGGGAATACGGATGGTGCTGGGTTTTAGATTCACACACACTTCAAAGAGAAGATGTGCGTAGGTGCGTTGGTGCATTGTCAAGACATAAGATTGAAGCTGACTGATCCTATTAGGTTTTTCTGTTGACACACACCCGTGAACAGACACCTGAAAGAGCTTCACACACACACACACACACACACACACACACACACACACACACACACACACACACACACACACACACACACACA
>JAPMOB010207479.1:0-10104 GCA_029875015.1 Lepomis gibbosus
GCCACTTCCTTTTTCTAACAGTGGCCCTTCCTCTCTGTGGACTGCACCTTGCCGTGGTTGAGAGGCTTGTGTACTCCAATTAACCTGAGAGCTATGCCGGCGGGGATTTTATATCCCTGGCAAGTTTAACTAAGCCAGACAGGTCAAAGGAGAGGAGGCAGACAAAGCAGACAATTTGACTATTTGACAGAAATGGTGGCCATCTTGAAAATGGTCGCCATCCTGAAATTTTAAGTGGCAATACCTTTTTCCAAAAGAGTGTTCCTTGAAAATTATTTCTGCCTAAGTTTATGCTTGCATCACCATTTGAAATAATTCATATCTGACAGGAACGGTGGTCATCTTTAAAAATGAGTGGCCAACGCCTTTTCCCAAAAGAGTGGCCCTTAGAAAGTATTTGTGCCAAATTTCATGCTTCCATACCAAAGTGAACGTTTTTTTCACTAATCTGCTGCACTAACAGGAAACTGAGGCTATTGGAACAAACAACAATTGGACAATGGAAGATTTGAAAAAAGTTACCTGCTCTGATGAGTCTTTATTTCTGTGGCAACATTCAGATGGTAGGGTCAGAATTTGGTGTAAACAACATGAAAGCATGGATCCATCCTTCCTGACCATATCCATCCTCCATTCCGTTAAGACCACAGTTTCCCCATCTTCTGATGGGTATACTGCAGCAGGATAATGCATTATTATTATGCTTATTTTCAGCTTCATAACTTTATTAGGGGTTGTACCAGAATATGTTAACATTGTTTCATTAAAAAAAAACAAAAAAAACCCCACACACCATATTTTTGTCATACTTCACATTGCCGCAGTACCTCTTTTCACCCTGTGTGTGGAACTCTCCGTTTTAGCTACCGAGTGAAGCATCTTACTTTTGTAAGATCTTTGTTGGGAGTTTCACTTGCACAATACCTAGATAAAGACTATTAGCCAATCAGAAGCAAAGTAGGACGGGTCCTGACAAGCAAGGTTCTGTGATCAAAAATAAAGCTGCTTTAGCCGGTAACCACGGCTTCAGTTCAGCCGTACATGATCCCGAAACACAGGGAGAACAACCCAAACCAGCTTCGCAACCATCTGGACCCAGAGGTTTCAGGATGTTACGTTATTAATTTGTAACGAATGTAACATTTTAACTGTGTACTGGTATGTAATATTTGGTAGCGAGTGGGGGGTGAGGAGAGGCAATGTGTGTGCTGCAGCTCAGTGTGTTTCTCCACCAGTGTTTTTGAGGACCTGCCACACTAGCCACTAGGTAAGCATTATGATGCGTGTTACAAAGTGACGCAGATAGGTTACGGAAGTAAATGCCTACAATTTAGCTGTTTTTAGTTAGTTTAGGAGCAGGGTTTTCTGTAGTAAATGGTAACTCCCTTTGGGGTGGACTGGGTGTTTTTGTGTTTACTTTGCAAACCTATTACTTGCACAAGGAATGGCTGTCTGCATGCATGTTTTATGCCATGGAATGGCTAGATACTGTATGTTTTTACTGGTGCAAATGTCAAACAGACACACTGTAGATGAAGTCAGACATTAAACTAACTTTCTCTTGTTTTCCTATTTTTCTATGTAAGCCCAATATGATGTGCATTTGCAGTTGACTGTAGTATTGGGTATTTAAATCCTACTTTGAGATGATTCTTGGCATTTTTAAGCCAATAGTCTAATCCTTCGCAGCCTCCACGGTGGTCTCCTTATCGCCCTCTTATCTGACTGTGGTGCACTTTATTTCCTTTTCCTCCTCCTCTGCTGTATCACTTTTCCCTGCAAGGGCAACTTCGTCTCACCTAGACCTGATCCAAAATTACCTGTCAGTAAAATCTGATCCTTTTAGACTGAGCAGGACTGGTCTTTTGCATGCCAAAGTCTTGTTGATGGGGGCCAAATGTCCTCCCAGTGCCCTCAAACTCACCACGGCAGCAAGAAAAGGTCTCCTAATATCTCCACAGTAACTCTATATTCTGTTGACACTGAAAAAGAAGGTTGCGACAGCAGAGATGTGCATGCATTTTTCACTAAGCAAATCAGCAGTCTTTTTGAGCAGTGAGAATAGAGTGGGAATATGGATGTGCGACAATCATGGATCAATGGAAGCAAGAGCAAAATATGTCAGATCTGAGACTTTATAACACAATGAGCATTGACAGGGAAGCTGAGCCCCAGCCACTCTTGAGCCTTCTTGATCAGAAAAAATGGAAAGTCATCATGTTTTGTCCCAGACAGACAGACTGTTGAAAAGGGAAATTTCCACAAATAATCTGTGGTTTATTGTTCTGACCCTTTTGTGTAGTGCAGGAGAAAATTGTTTCTCAGTTATGAAATTGTTAATTATGAAATTTGACTGCCTAACAGCTTGAGGGATGTATGGTCCTAAAATGACTAAGGAACATGCATTTTCATCAATTTTGTGAGATACGCTGTGCGTGTGGCTGCTCTACAGTGATCAAAGCTTGTTAAGTTAAATTTGCTGGAGTAATATTTATCTTTTTACCATTGTAGGTGCCATATTTTTTCCCTTTCTTATTTCTATGACTAAAATATATTAAGCAAAATATCTGTTAGTGATGATCTAAAATGAGCAATGAGCCAACTGCAAATTTTCTTGCTTATGATATTAAAGCTTGGGAAGGCAACATAGAACTAACAAGAGACAGCCAGATTTCGAAAGTATCTAACTGAAAAAATCCCACCCCCTCTCTTCAGGCCACTCTCCAAAGCCACTCCCGGCAGTTAGACAGGCAGGCAGGCACATACGTAGGTAGACAGGATGATCTACTAAAGCCCCAGATACTGGATATTTTTTCTTAATTTTTTTTGCGTCAGAGCATTTGATTCATTGATGGCTGTTGGGATATAAAGAGAATTTCCACAAAAATGCTTCTGAAATAAATTGCCTACCATAGATTTAAAGTTTGATTTTGTCATTATGAAAATGCCTACATCATAGTACATAGTTCATACATGCTAGTGTTTGTGGCACTCTAATCCACACAGCTAAATCCACATGTCAGATTTACTGATTTGCACCAGTCCTTATTTGATTACTTCACTGATGTGAGCTGTTGGCAGCCATGTTGATGGTGACGAAAGGTAAGAGTAACTGACAAGGACATTGAATGAAGGACCAAGGTCCTCGTGTCATATACAACCTGCACCATGCCACTCCTTGCTGCTGAGCTCTTCAGAAAACTGCCTTCTCAGACTCTCTATATTAATATGTGTTTTGAGCTGATCTTATTAGAAGTGCTGAGATAAAAATAGATGGAGGAAGAGACCACTGAATATGATTACATAAAGTATGGATGTATTTATAGAAGAGAAATTGGGTGATAGGACACCTGAGGGTTAATGGTATTGTACTAAAACTACAATATAAGCAAAAAAGCCATTAATACAGTGATGTGCCAGCCATGCATGTTGTCAGTTAACAAGTAGATTACCTGTAGTTTTTAAAAAAATGGCTATGTGATGAACTGTATTTGCTGCAAATTAGAAGTGAATTTTTATTGTCTGATTTGATTTCAGGGATTTTAGAGGTCTATCATGACTCTTTGTCATAAATATGTCAGCTGCTGTCCGATCATGTTTGTCAGTAGTTCCTGAGTAGAAAAATCGATGCCGTTTCATTATTTAATTCAATGACACAACACGAGGTATTTGTGACCCTGTAAATATGGATGTGACTGATATATGGTGTGTGATTGGTCTCAAGTCGTAGGCTCGCTGGTTTATCCACATTATTTCATGGTGAGAGAAGGATCATGGCTGTTTTTATGATTCAGTATATCACACAGAACATAGAGGGCCATAAGGCCAGGTCCATTCTTATTGCCCTGTGTTACAATGTGATGTATAGTGCAAGACAACATATAAGGCATTACATGTGTCCTACATATGGCTTCCCTATAAAGACATTTCTACAGGCTCTTCTGAAGGTGAAAATGACGTGAAGATTTGTATTTTTGTTGCTGCTCTTCATCCCCTTGGATGGTGAATATTTAGTCAAAATAATTACTGTCATAGTTGACTTTCATTACAAGTAAAATTGACCTTGGTGTTAAGGGTCTGATCTAAGAAACTTTCACACTCTTAGCCATTATTTATTTGGCAGGACAACAAATAAATAAAAGAAAAAGAAACCACCCCATTCTGAATCTAGTGAACACAGGTAATAACAATAACAATAACAATAGTATAACAATAAACTTTATTAGTTATACTTATCCAAATGGCATTTTTGTTGCTGCAGTGGCTAATTTCTATAACAAAACGAGTCTAAATCCATTCTGGCAGCTCTGTGAGAATGTACTTAGGCACACAAAGTACAGCGGAGGCTGAGAATGTCATTAGTTTTGCAGGTATTTGGTCATAAATCAAAGTAAAGACAAATTAAAAATTTGACCTGCCCTAAAGTAGGCTGATAGGAATATAAAATTAAATTTCTCACAGTTAACGTTTTTGTATTTTTGTTTTGTAATTTTTTTTATCTCTCATAAGTCCTATTAAAAAACAAAGGTATAGGTCCCAGGAGCAAAAGCAGCACAGGGTTACATAAAGATTATAAAACCGACTTCATATTGTCCATGTGAACGTCTGGTAATACTTGCTACTTCTCTGCTCTAGATGTTGTTTGGACTTTTCGTGCAGAGGCCTCGGTTAAGGCTGGCAAAGCATGAACTATTCAGCAGTGAGTAATGTTGAAAAAAAAACAATACAGTGAAATATTCATGATGGAATTGGCATGGCTCAGGAAAGTGTTATTTATTGATGCAATGGATGTGATGGAAATTGGGGAGTGGGTCTGTGTGGACAAACATGCTTACAATACTCGTCTTCTACAGAATACAAGTATTTTAGCTGAAATGGCCTTCTTTCTCACCGCTCTCTCTGTCCCACATTTTCGTTACAGTAGCTAGACCACTGCTCCTGCTTAAAATCCAGTGCTGGCTTGTTTTTTTTTGCTATCAGCGATGTTGCAGTTGTTAAAAGCTGTTTGTTGTAGTCAGCCTGGGGAGACATGACCTCTATACTTGATAACTGAACAGCATGCCCAGACTTGGAAGTCCCACCTGCTCTCACTCACAGACACGAGCAGTGAGCTTGTGCTTGGATTGTATGATGACAGTCCATTCCTGTCCTTCTCAGCACACTGTTTCCCCTCTGTACTTTGCAGTTTCTAACCAGCAGAGTAAATTCCCTGTATGGTTATCTCAAGAATGAATTCACTGCTGCTGTCGCAGCAAAAGGCTAGCTACAGGTATAGCAGGTGTTATTTGTATACTTGTGTGTGTGACTCTAGTACAGAAGAAATGCTGACAAGCGGGAAGTCAAACTGTTAAAGGTGTTTCACTAAATCCTGTAAAATATGTGTGCTTGCACTACAGTGGATGTGCATAGACGTATGTGTGTGGTCCTGTGTCTATTTCTTGTTTTTTCTTCCACCTGTGTGTTTTTGCTGTCAACCACCTGTGTTCATTTGGGATTCATTCAACACATTGGTGCCTTTCACCCAGGATGACCTGTACAGGAACAAAAGACCTCTCGACATATTGCTCACACACACTTGCATGTTTGTGCATGCATGCACACAAACTCATTGATCTGCTTTTCACTTCTAATTGGAGTACCACCATTTCCCACCTGGAGTCAAGTCTAGACATGTTTGTACTTGGGAAATAATAAAGGTGTAATTGAGTCTGGATCAGTAATTATATGTGAACAGTATATGTGCATGCGGCTCTTTGTATAACTCACAGATGAAATCTTTGTTTTTTGGTAGTTTTATCTGCATATTCTTTGCTCTCTCTTTCCACACCTGCTGCCTTAAGTATGAATGGATGTTTCTCTCAATGCTTTACTGATATTCCATAACGAACTGCTGTCCACTTAAAAAGAATATTTTTTTGGCATTCAAAATACACATCAAATATAAAGCAAGCTTTGTAATACAGTGCTCACGGGAAGTTTATTAAAGAGTGAATAAGTGCATGTGTGTGTGGTAGGCTGTGCTGGCCTGGTGCAGTTGAATACAGCAGCTGTTGCGTGCACTCTGTCCTGTTAAATTTGTAATGGTTTTAACCCCCCTCCCTCTTTAGAACATGGAGCAGGAAGCCCTTTTGCTGCCCGTTGTGGGACGCATTGTAGAGCGGGCTCTAAAGTAACAGTGAGGAAGTGATGGGCCACATTTGAACTAGAAGCCATGTGCAAGATGTGTTTTATGGTGTTCCGGTCAAACCATTATTAAGTATAGGCCTTTTGGCTTTGCAGTACAGTAGCAAGCAATGTAGTGATTATTCTTTATGTTTTGGGTAATGTAAATATGTAAATATTAGTCAGAAACATATATTATATAGTGTTACATCTTATATAGTCTTACATAGTCTCTTCTCTAAAGTGGCTTATCAAACATCCTTCACATCTTGCAAAGCTTCATCTTGGATTTTTGGCATACTTGAAAGGTTGCAAGCCATGTGCTGATTTGTGTATTTATGATGTATTCACTCTAATTTGTGTTTCATCACTAGATATGGAGAGAAAGTTTCTGAAAATTGAAATAGAATGGAACAGCATTTACTTAGTTTCATATCATAAATGAAAACTTTTTTAGTTGTGTAATCAAAAACATGTGTTACGCATATACAAGAACATTGCTGATGTCTACTCAAAAAGTCATTAAATATGACAATAGGCTGTTCTTGGAAAAGGAAACTAAATGGGACTTAATGGTCAATCTAACAACAAAACAGTTAGATTTTTTTTTAAACCTTACACACTTTAAACTAAAATAGTAGTGTGCAGGGTACACGCCTGTTTGTGTTGAAATGTTTAGATCATGTGGCGTTTCAGTTCTGGAGGGTTTCTGTCCCACCTGATTGTATTCACTTTGTAAAGAAGAGGCATTGAAATCCGATTGTCAGGAATTTCTGGTGGCAAAGTAAAAGAGATGTAATAATCTAAAGAGTATGTTGTCCAAAATATATACTTGTGTATATTAACTGTAAATAATAGTGGCCAGCTGAGTTGGGAGCAGGTCTTGTGTTCCTCAGAAGCTCCATTTCTTTTTCAACAGACAAATAAACAAGTTAGTATGCTTCATTCATCCAGCTTGAGCATCATGCATACAGATTTGATTACTATTACTAATATATTCTTGTAGTGTCTTGATAGAGCCAGTGAACACTCACTATGTTTACTCACTGAGTTGTTACAGTGATGACAGCAGCATAAAATGAGATATACACAGCAGGAGCGCTGAAACACTGCAACGGTGACTTTTATCAGTGCATATGCTCTTTTTACACATGTATGTACAGATATACATGTACACACTCAGTTCTGGGTGGTCCCTGTGCAAGATAGCAACCAGTATAGCTATAAATAACTGTGAAATGATGTAAGTATGTGTAAAAATAAAAAATGATAGTAAGAGATAGTATTGACAAAGAAATACTGGGCTCAGTAATGGGTATTGTGTTTTTAATACAGTACAGTTCTTTGCTATTACTGATTAAGGTTGGTACTGTAATTCATTTAACATTTTTGGCTGTTGAGGATCCAGAAATTAAAATGATTTAAACATTGATTTTCTTTTCTGGCACACTTGTACAGTAGCAGTAAACTATTGCTATATACACACCATATTTCTCTGAACCCATAATGTTATTTGAAACCTATTTTATTGTGGCCTGTTTCTGTTTTTATTCTAATCGAAAAAATACAGAATTAATTATAGCTAATTGTTTTTTTATTGCCCATTTGTTTCAAACTCAAATCAACTTCATCTCCCCGTCATCCATCACAGCAGAAGAAGGGGGTGTTTGGCTCAGACATCTGATTTATCACCACTGACTGTTGGCAACTTGAAAATGTACTGAGGCTCCCGTTAGTCCAAGCAGAATGTCTCGGCCAAGACTCGTCTTATTCTCGTCAAGTACCAACTTATAGTTCAACACAATTTTCCAAATACACTGGAAAAGAACAGGTTGGGGTGAATAAATTGTGTCTGTTCATCAAAGTTGGTACTATCATTTTAAACTGCTGTGATGTTTTAGATGCATAGCCCATACACATTCATAGAAAAACGCAACTTCTAAACACAGCACTGGTAGCAGTGGGCAGCAGTCTCAGCCAACACGTTTAAGAATTATAGTGAAAATTGCATGAAACAGTGAGTCCTTAAACGTTTTGGTGTGGGCATCTGTATGTGTGGCCATTTAAACTAGCCATCACAATTTTGATTGGAGCTTGAAACAAATCAGCCAGTCAAAGTCTGGATTGACCACATAGGCAGCCACTCCCAGGAGTGGAGCTGGAGTATCAAAATCTGCTGATAAAATGTTCAGATACAGTGATATACACAATATTAGCGACAGGGTGTCAGTTGCATGTGCAGTGTGTGAAGTGCACTGTGCACATTGCAGATTAACTTAGTTTAACTGTGTGTAGGCTTTGTGTCCCTACCAAAAGTAAAATATTATAGGGGGCACCTGACGTGCAGCAAGTGTGTGCAAAGATGACACACTCTCACAGCAGGGTGTGATGTTTCTTTGTGCTGCCACTGCATGTGCATGTTTCAGAGTCCAACAGAGGGAAAAAAGGGAATGTTTTCCATTAATGTCTTTGCGTGCATATGCTGTGTGTGAAAGTTGTGTGTATGTGCATGTGTATGTACTTTTTGTAACTTGAGTGTGTGTGTGTGTTTTGTGGTGCAAGGCTACTAGCTTGTTCACTCGTCTCTTACATCAGCGTGTAGTAGCCATGCAGTTTGTCTGAGAGGGCATGTATCATTTCAGTTTATGTGAGTGCGTGCTCTGTGAGTTATAGTGGCAGAGAGGTTCAGCCTTAAGATATAAATGGCATACATCCAGACTAAAGCACTGTAGGTCTGACGAATCTGTTTCAGTGCAGATTCACCCCACAGCAAAGCCACTATACCACCGTCTAATGGAGCATATTACATTAATCTCCATCTCTCTTTCTCGATCTGTGTATGTGCGTTTTCTGTTTGCATGTGCCAGTGTGTATATATACTTTGATGTCACTAGAGAGTGCAGGCTAGGCACAACATTTTTACTTGATTGCATATGTGCATCTTGTGCCACCAACGTTGTTCTAACCAAAACGATAAAGAAAATTTCATATGTAATATAAACTGGTTTATGAAAAATGTTTATTACTACAGTTTTAAATGTTCAGAAAGATTTCTTGGTGACTATTTCAAATATTGGTGCAGGGAGCAGTTATGCACAATGACAGATGTAGTCTCCATTTTTTTAAAGCTGAAATTGACCCTTCGCTAAGCCACGCCCCGAGTACACAGCCAATCACAGCGCAGTATAGGACTCCCTCTAAGTGCGATCCGATGCTTTCGTGGTTGCGCTCCATAGGCTCCCATGCAAAAGGAGCCGTTCTCTAGCTTTCTTTTGCTGCATTTGTCCTAGATATGGTCAAATGCTGTCAGTGGCGGTTCTAGACCAATTTTATTGAGGGGGCCAGGCTGGGGCCAGTTGTTTTGTAAGAGGGGCACATTCAATCCAGGACAAAAGAGATAAAGGCAATGTTCAAGCTTTCAGAATGTCTTGTTTAGTATATAATGTAATGCTTTAGTATGTTTCAGTAACTTTCAGATTTTTGTTTCAGTTACAAGATCTTCTCAGTAACTTTAATAGTTTTATTAAATTACATTATTCAAAAAAATAACATTCCTGTTAGCTTTGGCTCAAGTTACAGTACATTCTTTGATGCAACACTTGTTTGTAATGCTTAATCTACAGTATAAACTCTAGTATCCTAGGGGCCAGTTGTTCAAAGGTAAGCTGATCGGATTTTGGTTATCGGATTGGATCAAATCTTGAAAATGTTGTTCAAAAGGGAAAGAAGGAATCTGAAATCAGATTAGATCAGGGAATCCAATCCTAGTTTTAATCTGGATCAAACCTTCAGTTTGTATTGTTCAAAACTTGTTAGTGGGATTTGGATAACTTTGATCCAAAAAAACAGGATTATCCTGATTCCAACAGGGGGTAGGATTTCAAGGTGGATTTCAGGAAGAAAATGTAGTAAAACTTTAAAATTGGTCAAATAATACATTTG
>JAPMOB010207480.1:0-11249 GCA_029875015.1 Lepomis gibbosus
CAGCTGACAGCAGGCGAGGGGTCAGCTGACTGTAGGCGAGGGGTCAGCTGACTGTAGGCGAGGAGTCAGCTGACAGCAGGTGAGGGGTCAGCTGACAGCAGGTGAGGGGTCAGCTGAACATCTGAAGGTGGACTCTGCGTTGCAGGAGACTGCTGGCTGCTGGCTGCCATCGGCTCTCTGACTCTGAACGAACGGCTGCTGCATCGCGTGGTTCCTCACGGCCAGAGCTTCGACCGCGAATACGCCGGCATCTTCCACTTCCAGGTGAGACTCCACCTGTCCAGAGGCCACGCCCACATTTGAGATCAATGTTTCAATGTTTGCATTTATATAAAGATGAGATCCTTCTGTCTCTGGTCTGCAGTTCTGGCAGTTCGGGGAGTGGGTGGACGTGGTGATCGACGACCGTCTGCCGGTTAAAGACGGAGAGCTGATGTTCGTCCACTCGGCCGAAGGCAGCGAGTTCTGGAGCGCCCTGCTGGAGAAGGCCTACGCCAAGTAAGACCGCCCGCCCACCGCCCTGCTGAGGAAACAGCTGTCTGAACTCTTCGTTAGGAACAGATCGGAGTGTTTGGACAAACACAAAAGAGTTTTGATGTTTCTGAGGCTTTTCCTCAGTTACAGTCAGAACACTCACAGTTTTGTGTTTCCTGTGTGTTTCCAGGTTGAACGGCTCGTACGAGGCTTTGTCCGGCGGCAGCACCACTGAAGGTTTCGAGGACTTTACGGGCGGTGTGTCGGAGATGTACGAGCTGAAGAAAGCTCCCAAAGATCTTCATCGTATCATCAGCAAAGCTCTGGAGAGAGAATCCCTGCTGGGCTGCTCCATAGACGTCAGTCACGCACACACTCGACCGATTCGTGGTTAAAACCAGACAGAATCAGTCAGATGAAAACGGGTTTACTCTACATGTAGTTGGCGGGGTCAGGCTTCGGGGTTTGGGGTGCGGGTTTTAACACCAGGTGAGCTGGAGCTGCTCAGCAAGCGTTAACGTTCTGCTTCGTCCTCAGATCACCAGCGCCCTCGACATGGAGGCAGTGACCTTCAAGAAGCTGGTTAAAGGCCACGCCTACTCTGTTACCGGACTCACTCAGGTGAGCTTCTACCATCAAACACCGAGCAGAGAAGACGCTCCATGTCAGCGCCCAGTCATGTTTGTTGTCCTCTCCTCAGGTGGAGTACCGCGGCCGGCAGGAGCGTCTGATCCGGATCAGAAACCCCTGGGGTCAGGTGGAGTGGACCGGAGCCTGGAGCGACAAGTCAGTGCTTCATCTTTACACTTTAAAAGAGGCCGTCTGTCAACACAGCACAAAGTGATGAACTCCATGTGTTGGTGTTTCAGCTCCTCAGAGTGGAACGCCGTCGACTCTGCAGAGAAAGACGAGCTGCTCTGCAAGATGGAGGACGGAGAGTTCTGGTAGGTTAACGTTTTTATAAGCTGAACTTAACCAGGGACGGGACCGGGCCCAGACACAGAGGCACAGACAGACACTGAAGGAGACGATTCAAGTGGATTCAAAAGTCTTGTTTCAAGTCCTTTTGCAACGTCTTCCATGTTGAGAGTGCAGAATACACAAACGCCGTTTTTCCCAGTTTCCATGTGGGAACTTGGGACAGAAGGCATAAACAAATCCATCCATCTTTACCCTCTTAACCCGGGTCAGGTCCCAGTGGGAGCAGCTCCAGCAGAGGACTCCAGACCTTCCTTTCCCGACCCACATTAACCAGCTCTGACTGGGGGATCCTGAGGCCTTCCCAGGCCAGCGTGGAGATATAATCTCTCCACCTAGTCCTGGGTCTTCCCCGAGGCCTCCTCCCAGCTGGACGTGCCTGGAACACCTCCCTAGGGAGGCGTCCAGGAGGCATCCTTACCAGATGGCCAAACCACCTCAACTGGCTCCTTTCAACGCAAAGGAGCAGCGGCTCGACTCCGAGCTCCTCACGGATGACTTGGCTTCTCAACATATCTCTAAGGGAGACCCCTTCCCGAGAAAACCCATTTTGGCCACTTCCACCTGTGATCTAGTTCTTTGGATCATGACCCAGCCTTCATGACCGCAGGTGAGGGAAGTAATGAGCTTTGGCTTCCCACTCAGCTCTCTTTTCGTCACAACGGTGCAGCAGAGCGAATGTGATACAGCCCTCGTCCCAATCTGTCCCGCTCCATTGTTCCCTCACTCACGAACAAGACCCCGTGGGACTTGAACTCCCCCACTTGGGGTACAGAATCATAAAGTAATCCTGAGAACGGAAAGAATGTCGCACTTTTCTGCGTGATAAGGACACAAAGGTAGCATGGCAGCAGACCAGACACTGCTTCATATATATAAAGGGCTACCTGAGCCTGCAGGTGAGAGTAGAACCCACACAGGCGAGTTCATGTAAAGGACGAGGAGATTAACTGTCTGTCTTTCTGTCAGGATGTCTTTCCAGGAGTTCCTGCGTCAGTTCTCCCGGCTGGAGATCTGCAACCTGACCCCGGACGCTCTCAGCGAGGACTCCACCAGGTTCTGGAGCACCGTGACGTTTGAGGGCGGCTGGCGGAGAGGAAGCACCGCCGGGGGCTGCAGGAACCATCCAAGTGAGGCCGATAATAACGTCTGTGTGGACACAGGTCCAACACATGTAGTGATGTCCTCAGACTACAGCTGCCTAACGTGCAGGCTGTGATCCAAACTGGGCTCTAATGAAAGACACTACCAGGTGCATTATGGGTAATGTTGGATCCATTGTTCTTGGATTAAAAAGCGAACAGTGGCAGCTTTTAATTCAGCTGCAGACTGGAGCCTGTCCTGCACACAGGGGCCAATCAGAGGCCTTCACATCTAAAACATCTAAAAGCACAATACTGATCAATGCTATGAAAACTACATATCCCATGATGCTTTGGCTGTGGCTTCCTCCCTGCAGACACGTTCTGGATCAACCCTCAGTATAAGATCTCCCTGCTGGAGGAGGACGACGACCCCGAGGACGACGAGGCCGCCTGCAGCTTCCTGGTGGCTCTGATGCAGAAAGACCGCCGCCGCTACCGCCGCCAAGGCCAGGACGTTCACACCATCGGCTTCGCCATCTACGAGGTCAGAGGTCAAGCAGCTGTAACGTTATGATGTAAACACAGCTCACACAGCGGCAGGAGAGCTGGAGCAGCTCCAAACAGCCAGGCTGCAGATCTGTTAATCCACACAAAGCTCTGCACGGTCAGCCGGTCCACCGCCGGACCTTTAACCCCCCAAACGCCCCTCAGGTCTGCCAGTTAGCTGCTAGCTTAGCCTTTCCGCTCAGCATTAAAAATTAAAACCCATTTTTACCTTTCGGCTTTCACCTAAGTGCTTTTTATTTGTTTCCTGTTTGTTGTTTGTTGCTTTTATCTCATCAGCTGTTATAACCTTTTAGCCTTTTAGCTAACTCTGCACCACCAAGGCTACTCTGTGCCTCCTGCCTGGAAAGTGCTTTATGGTAAAAGGTCTGTACCTGTAAAGAGCCTTTCCAGTCCGACCGCTCGCAGCGCTTCAACACCACGTTCACCCATTCACACGCTGGTGAGCCAGCTGCCCATCAGAAGCAGAAATGAACACAGTTTGGGGTTCAGTATCTTGCCCACGAACACCTCCACATGCAGACGGGGGATCGAACCACTAACCTCCTGATCAGTGGACGGCCCGCTGTACCACCTGTTATAACCTCCTCTTAGCAAACCATTATTATTATTAAGTAAACCATCAAACATCCCAGCAAACACTGAGCAACCTCCTAAGAACGTCCTAGAACCCCTGAACTGTTCTGCAGCTGTTTAGTAACCACATGGCCGACCGGCTGCTGATTCCAAAATAAGCACGTGGCAGCACTGATTATTAATGTGTCCTTCTGTCGTGTCGAGTGTTTCATGACGTCTTCTCTGTGTTTTCTGCTTCACAGATTCCTGAGGAGGTGAGTCGCCCTGCAGTCGAACTGTCAGATCAAACTGTTTTCTAACATTTAACTTGTACGAACTGACGCCGGCGTCCGTCTGCCCGGCAGTACCGAGGCTGTCCGAGCGTCCACATGAAGAAGGACTTCTTCCTGCGTCACTCCTCCTGCGCTCGCTCAGAGACCTTCATCAACCTGCGAGAGGTGAGCGCCAGGCTCCGCCTCCCGCCGGGCGAGTACCTGATCGTCCCGTCGACCTTCGAACCCTCCAAGGAGGCCGACTTCGTCCTGAGGGTGTTCACCGAGAAGCAGACCGAGACCAAGTGAGTCTGTCAGGTCCAGAACCCGGACGGCTTTTTATTCTCGTTTTTATTCAGACAGGAAGAATCTGTAAATGTTCCTGTGTGAATCTGCAGGGAGATGGGCGACGACGTGGAGGCCACCTTTGATGAGGAGGTAAGAATTTAAAGGTCACGGCCGTCAGCTCCTCCTCTCCCTGCCTTATTTCAGCTCTCAGGTCTGACCACTCGTTCATCCAGCCATTAATAAGCCAACAGAAAGACATTTTTAAATCCAGTCTCTCATCATCTTTGTTTAAAAACATCTCTCTGCAGGAGGAGGTCACAGAGAGCGACGTGGACGACTCCTTCAGGTCCATGTTCGCTCAGCTGTCTGGAGACGTGAGTGCTGCTTCATGTACAGTGCTCAGCCTGTTGTCCTCTGAACAGCTGAGATTTATTCAACTTTTATAGTTAAAACTTTCACTTTAATGATGTTCCTTCCTTCCTCAAATGATTCAAAGTGAAGCATTTGTGTGCATGTTAGCATCCAGGCTAACACTCACAGCGAGCCTTGGAGAGCTGGGAGACGTTTCTGACTTACAGAATATTTTGTTTCCTCTCATCAGGACATGGAGATCTCAGTGCGAGAGCTCCGGACCATCCTCAACCGAGTCGTGTCCAAACGTAAGTAAACATCGTAACAGGGCAGAGAAGCTCTTAGTGAGCCAAACATGCTGCAGGGAAACCCTGATGCACTGGACAAACTTTCATAAGGAACACTGATAGTTATTGATCGCACCGTGATGGCGTGCAGGACGGACAGACGAGCAGCAACAACCTGAAACAACAAGCTACTCTGAGCGGACCGAGAACGCCGAGCTGACGACCTGTTAGTGTCGGATGGATGGGCGTGACCACTTTGATTCATTTCATAATCGATTTATCAACATTTTGTAAAGAGACTTCCTCTAATGGCTGAAAAGATTTTAGAGCTTCATCTGGAGGTTTCTATTGTTTCTAATGCCAGCTGCCTCACATCTGTACGTATATTCAACATCAGGATTATTAGCAATGAGAATAAATATTTTGTTTTCTAACCAAAAGGAAACACAAAGTACCTCATCATTCAAGAAAGCAGGCCGTCATGGCGGGTTAACTTCTGTCTGGCTGACTTCTTCCTCTGTGGTTGTTTACAGACAGAGACCTGCAGACTGATGGTTTCAGCATGGAGTCCTGCAGAGCCATGGTCAGCCTCATGGACGTATCCTCTCTCTGCTGGTTCTGCCTTTTGTTTTAATCAGACTTCAGGACGTTTCTCTTAAGAACAAACTGAAACCAAAGGCTGCAGGAAATGTAGGAAAGGTGAAAACTGATGTGTTTTGTTTCTCAGCAGGACGAGAGGTTAACGGGCTGACATGAAAACACTAATGAGTCCTTGAAGGAATCCTGCGGCTCTGGTTTCATTTGAAGTGACTCGTAGTTTAGTTGGACAAAGTGGAAGAGAAAACTGCTGCTAGAACAAACTGCGGTTCTATTTGCAGTGAAAGTATTTGTTGTGCTGTTTTCTTTTTCTCTTGTTGACGTGAAAACGTGTGGAACTTGACTTGAGCTCAGAAAGACGGCAGCGCTCGGCTCGGCCTGGTGGAGTTTCAGATTCTCTGGAACAAGGTCAGGAAGTGGCTGGTAAGTTCTTCATCAGCTTCCTTGTGTTCTGGGGAGGAAACACATTTAGTCTGATGCTTCACAGAGAAGCAGCTTCTGTTCAGGTCCGCTCCAACTGACACCAGAATGTCTCTGTGAAATATTTGTTTCTGGTGTTGGCGGCGTCGAGACTACTCACAGGGCGAGTTAGAGCTAACGGCTAACACGCTGCACTTTGCTGAGGCTCATGGGTATTGAGAAACAAACTGGTGAACATGAACGTGTGATTAGGCTCAGATTATTACAGAAACATTCAACATGAGATGAACCGCGGCTGAACTGCCTGTTTCTCCTCTGCAGGGAATCTTCAGAGAGTTCGATCTGGATAAATCAGGATCTATGAGCTCCTACGAGATGCGTCTGGCGTTGGAAAACGGCGGTAAGTCCTGTAGATCCTGACGTCGCCGTGTTCTTGACCGGCGCCGTGTTGAACTGAGCTGTGACCTCTGCTGCCCTCAGGGTTCAAACTGAACTACAAGCTGTACCAGACGCTGGTCGCTCGATACGCCGACAACGAGATGATCGACTTCGACAACTTCACCTGCTGCCTGGTCAAACTGGAGGCCATGTTCAGTACGTACATGTTTTACCAAACCTCCCTTTCTTCTTTTTATCTGACGGCAGAACAAAACACTCAGATTTACTGTGCGTTCATGTGGCGTCGGAACAGCCGGACAAACGAACCACTCAGACAGTCTGAGAAAAGTTTCACGAGTTGTTGACTCGTACAAACGTGTTGATGGTTAGAAACGTAATGCTGTGACGTCACGTGTTACAGGCGTCGGCAAATAAGCCTGGCATCGGCCGAATGTTTTTCAAGCCGTTATACGACATTATTTTAAATCATGTGTATGTTTAGCGCAGTCGGTACTGTGCGGGGGGGTCGATTCGATCTGACACTTATTTACATCCTCCTGAGAAAATTCAATCACACTTTTTCAGAGCTGTGTCAAGTAGAGTCTCTTCTGAACGCCCTTCAGAACTCTTCAAAGTAAAAGCTCTTAATAAACTCGACGTGAAGACGTTCTCATGCTTTTATTTTAGAGGAAGTGATTGTGTGAGTAACTGTAGATGTCATGACTGAGATCTATTTCAGTTCTATCAATTTATTTTTTACTTTTCTGCTATCAAGGCAATTTTATCGGTCGGGTCTGGCTTCTTTCACCGACCACTGACGTATCGCTGACGTGTCATTTACATTTACTCATTTAGCTGAAGCTCTTAAATGTCAGAGGTCGCACGCCTCTGGAGCAACGAGGGGTTAAGTGTCTTGGTGGACGGGTCACAGTGGGGATCAAACCCAGGTCTCCCACTCCGTAGGCACGTGTCTTATCATGTTGATGGTGTTCGGTCATAACGGTTCGTTTGCTGTCCATGTAGAGCGACTTAGACTCTTTCAGGAGCAGCAACACCTCTATATTTACTTTCTGCACTACTTTCATACTTTAAGGGCATTTAACTGAAAACACTTTGTTCACCTTAAAGTTACTTTAAGTGAAACATTTTGTTCTGTGTTGAACTTCTTCTTTCCACCCGACAGCGATCAGTAAATGAAACTCCTCCCTGTTTGTCCTCAGAGACCTTCCGGGAGCTGGACCGGGACGGCACAGGAAGTGTAGAGCTGAACATCATCGAGGTACCAAACGTTAAAACGCTCAGACGTTCTGTAACAGAACCAGAAGCGTTCTTCCTGCATCTATTAAAACAGACTTTCTGATAATAAATAGAGACGCAGCTGCTTCACGTCTGTGAGAGAAAATAGAGACAAACCCGGATGCCGTAAGCCCTGAGTAGTGTCTGCAGGCTTGCTTTAAGTTTACAGACCAGACAGGACGTTTTGAACTTCTTTCCACGTCTGGGTTTCTCTCATCTCACCTTTTATTTCTTTCATAACCTTTTTTCTAAAAGGAACTTATTTCTAAGTCATTTCTGTGGAACCTGCTCATTAGAATGAGTCAAATCGGTTTTAGTTTGTTGACTTTAGGAGCCGTGTTGGGTTTCCAAAGAACATCTAATTTAAAGAAAACTAATTATTTTTTTAAATGTAAGATGTTTACTTGGTGACCTCGTCGAATCTAAAGAAATAAAATAAAATAGTTGGAGGGCCGAGACGAGACCAGGGTTCAGGGTTACTGTGTCAGACTCATCATCAGAGGTTCTGATCAAGGTTCTGCTGTGTGATCTCTGCTCTTCCTCCTCCTCCTCTTCCTCAGTGGCTGTATGTGACCATGTGTGGCTGAAGAAGAAGAAGAAGAGTCTGACCTCCAGTCAAAGTGCCTCCAACAGGAAGAAGAACAGGAAACTGCTCCACTGCAGCTGTCCGACTCACTGCATCACTGCTGCCACGAAATAATTAACTTAATTATGACTTCGTTCTCAGTGCTTTATTCTGACATTTAATATTTATTTAACATTTTATTTATTTTATTATTATTTATTCCTGCCTGTTGACGTGACCTGAAGAGCGAGTCAGAACCAATCAGATGCTGAATCAACATTTTTAAGCTGCTGTGTCATTGTTTACGAGGAGAGGCTCATGGGAGGTGTAGTCTTTTCGTGTGTTTCTGTAGCTGCAGAAGACGACACGAATTTATATTTTCAGAAAGAGTTATTTTCTGTTTGAAGACATTACTGCCCCCTGCTGGTGAGCGGAGGGACAGCATGTAACTGACAGCAGGAAATAACATTTAAATTCAAATAATATATCATTTTAAGACCGGTTCAGGTTCAGGTTCAGGTTCAGGTTCTGGCAGCAGTGAGCTTCATACTACAGACAGTGTGACACCTGCAGTGGAAACACTACAGAACTACATATGACATATTTACTACAGAACACCAGTACTACATATTTAATGCACTTCATCAGTACTACAGTACTACATATTTACTACAGTAAACAAGTACCACAGTACTTCATATTACATATTTACTACTCTACTCTGCTGCTGCCTGTGTGCACTGCCTGCCCTCTGCAGATAGGAGGCGCTACAGCTTTAACATTTAGGCCTCTGCATTATATCTTTGTGTATTTCTGAGCTGCTGCCTCCATCACACCTCCACCTGTGAGTCAGAGCTCTGGGTTTAATGTCCCTGAGGCTGAAGGACCCTGAACGCCTCAGCAGGAGGAGGCGTTCAGGTTCGGCTCGGTCAAACCGACACTGAAGCAGCAGATGAGCTTTGTGTTTTCTCTCATTAAAGTGAAGCGAACAGCTGACTGTGTCTCGCCTGTTTCTCTGCACCTGAAGTATCGTTTCTAAATCTATCTGCAGTCAGTCTGAAATGATCAAACCGGGGCGGACGAGTAAAGAAACGCGAGCTGAACAACAACCTGACGCGGTAACAAAGTTCTCTAGCTCCTATTTTTAATGCCAAATGTTGTCGTTAAATTAAATCTCATGTAGTTTCCAGCAGCTCGCTGTAACGTAACGGCTCGTTTCAGAGCAGCTGGTGGTTCACAAACGTTTCCTCCAGAGATAAACTGGATGTGAATGAGCTCACACACGTTTATCCTCCGTATACAGACGGAAAGCTGAATCTTCCTGCAGCAAATGTTTGTTTGAGCTGTTTACATGTTAAACTGTTGACGCTGTAATCTATTTTATTAACATTTAGCAAAAGCTTTTAAGGCCACAGAACAGCTTTCACTGTCCGTCTGTTCTAAACTCTAGTATCTGAATCGGTTTCAAAATATCGGCTCTTTTTCACTATCGGCCGCTGAAAACCCGGACCGGTCGGCTCACAGATTCAGAGCTGTGAATCAGTCATTTATAAAACACCTGAAAGAGTTCAACAAAGTCAGCAAACAGCGCCGCTGCCTCTTCGTTCCTTCAGATTCATGCAATAAAAACACGGAGTCAGTCAGATGATGATAAAGACACAAACTGCATATTTATTATCGCCACACATCAGAGCTGCAGTCTGCTAAACTTCACCTGTTACTCTCAGTTCTTGTTTCAAAGGTAAGTTTACAGACAGGAACGCATCAGTCCAGAATCACCAGCGCAGCCCCCCTCCACACTTTTACATTAAGAACAGAAACGTTCAGTCCGAGTCCCGCAGCTGCCGGACTCCCTTTAGAAAACCCCTGATTTTACTGCAGCAGGGTCTGACATTTAGTCCTGGTTCTGGGGATCCCGTCCTTCCCTCCCGTCCAGCGGGCCCAGCAGTACGGCCTGGGCCTCCAGCAGCGTGGTGTCGGTGTTGGCCCCCAGGAACCGGGCGGTGAGCTCCAGGTCCTGCAGCCGCAGACGGACCCTGCTGCCCCGCTGCAGCTTCTCTCCGTCCGCCGGGCGCCGACACACGCAGTGGAACTTCCCGCCGAAGTCGATGTACAGGTCGTCCCGGACCACGTGGAAGATCCTCCCGACCACCACCTTGTCTTTGGCCGGTCCCATCTGGATCAGCGGGGACCGGCGCAGCAGCGAGGCGAAGCTCTCCCCCTGACCGGAGGAGGAGCCGCTGCTGCCGGCCGCGGAGCTCTCCGCCTCCCGCCGGAGCTCCGACTGCAGGTCGAAGGCGGCAGCGAAGCCGGATCTGGGCCTGTCCGCGGCGGGAGGGCCGCTGCCCGAGGCCCCGCTGGACTCCGAGCTGAACCAGAGCCTGGTGGACCTACAGGAGGAGAACCGGACTCCACGCCTGAGCCTGGACACAACCTTACACACGGCCGCCATGTTGTCCCACAATGCCGAGCGAAGAAGAAGGACTTCCCGTAAAGAACGCGCCCACAGCGCCGCCAGCGGCGGGAAGCTGCAACGACAACTTTTTAGAATTTGCGACAATTACAAAAGTATAAAACAAAATTAAAGAAACAGAAACTGACAGAGCTAAAATAAAACTAAACAAACTTTAAATACAAGCTGATACAGTTTTAAATGCGTTTTACTTTTGAATTGATAAAATGTTTCTTACAAAAAGGCACGTGTCCAACTGCGATACATGTTCCCACCAAAAATAAGAAAGGCAGAACAACAAGGAGGCGAGCTTCTCAAACCTGCAGGGTGTTCAAGTCCAAGCGGCTGTAGCTGTTACCCAGTCAAGGCACAATGTATAATGACAGTCATGCGGGAGGAGAGAGACCTTTTATCAAGCTCTTAGTGGTGCAAACAGCAATCCATCACCAACCCAGTCCTATACAGAAAAACACCTTTAAATCAAGCAAATCCATGGATAAGTTTCTAATCTGTGAATTTACATTTATGGATTTAAATCTTGGCCAAATATATTAAGAAGATTAATCAGAAAATTTCTGGGAGGTCAAACTAAACTTTATCCATATTTTCTGAAATAAAGGCACAAACGATTTGCTACAAATGTTTCACAATAGAGACATGGGGGCAAATTCCATCTAAGAGATGGGG
>JAPMOB010207481.1:0-10808 GCA_029875015.1 Lepomis gibbosus
CTTGCTAAAGAACATCAGTCTGGTATAAGTTAAAAAGTGAAAATACTCCCGAACGTTTCACATGAAATTTTGAAAAGTAAATATGCAGTGTACTTCTGTGTGCAGGAGTATTTTTACTTTCTACCTTATACTTTAAGATAAATAAGGAGCCATACACCCAGTATTAATCTTTAGTCATTTGAAACAGAGACAAGCTGAGACACACTTTGTGATTTTGTTATAAACCTCATTAGAAACCACAGAGTTGAAACACATCAGTCTGTGATCCTAAATGTTGCATTCAGGGCCCCTGTAATATTTGTGTATCGTGTTCTGTCAGTGTTCAGATTCAGGTTCCTCAAAAGTTGCTAAATAAATGTTAATTAATCAAAACTGAGTTGTTGGATTTGAATCAATACTGGAGACAATGTGAGTCTCTGGTTCAGGTTCAGGTGACACTTTCACTTCCATCTTAACGTGCCTCATACATTTCCACACTACATGCAGCAGGTCTGGAGCGCGTAGAGGCTCAGTGTTCACCTGATGGCATTTTGATTTTTAGTCTTTTTCCGTGGATGCAGCCAAAGACTGAAGTCATGCAGCTGCAAACACAGAACATCACTAACTGATGTCTGATGTTTACTTTAGAGGAAGAAGAACTGCAGTTTGACCTCTGCAGAACAAGACGCTCACCTCAGTCAGAGAAACAGGAAGGAACCACAGACCTTAACCCTTTATTTCTCAGACCAACAGTCAAAACAAACTGGGTATCAGTTCATCTTTCATATTTAGTTTTAGATGTCTTCTATTTTAAAATGTATTTTGATATTAAAACAATCTCAAACTGTGTCCTGCTCCCTGACTGACTCCTTTCAGGTTCTACCTGTGATCCTGGATATTTTCTAAAGAAGCTAGAAGATCCAGGTCTGTGTTTGGGTTCAGGACCTTGATCTGGATCTTCTCCACCGTCTCCACGGCAGCTGCAGGCACCTCGTCTTCATCACATGGGGAAGACGAGGAAGCCGCTGAAGGAGCTGCGGCGACTCTGATCAAAGATGCTATTCTGGGCCCAGAGGACGACCCAGAGCCGGTCTCCCTCCTCCAGGACCAGCGCCATGCCGTTGGAGCCGCTGACATGGCTGCCCCTGGAGTCGTAGATGGCGAACATGTTCTCCCCGTTCTTTAGCAGTGCTGCGTTCAGGGACCCCGAGTCTCCAACACAGCCGGTAAATCGGATGTAGTACAGTCCCTTCACTGGGGCTGTGAAGACACCTGCAGACAAAGAACAGGGGGAAACAGCTCCAGATGTCAGCCGGTGTGTTGGAAAATGTGAAAAGATATTTGTTTCAGGACTGAAAATATTCAGCGTCAGAAATCCTGCTCTTTAACTCAAAGCCTGGAAGACGCAGCAGAGCTCAGCTGGAGACGGTCGGAGTAAAGCTCTGCTTCTACAACAAACTTTTATCCCTTTAAAAACAAAACACTGAAACTCCCACACATCCAAGGCCCTGAACCTGAACAGGTGGCTCGTACCTGTGTCTGGGTTGTACGCGTTGCCGATGTTTGTCGTCACCCTCTTGAACATCAGCGCGGTGACGTTGTCAAAAGGCCCATGATGGGTCTCCTGAGTAGAGGTGAAGAGGGTGGCAGAGAACGCCACCTGAGACCGACCTGCAGGAGACAGAAGAGGTTTGCTGGTTCCCTTCAGCTGAGACAGACCAGTACCACTGTGAGAGGACTACAGAGGAATCTAGTCTACAGTCATAAAATCCATGTGGATGGAGGATGTAAAGCATCATTTGGTCCAGTTTTTAAAGTGAATCTACTTCCTGTCACGTGGTCTGAAGGGCCAAAGGCCCTCTGTCTGTGTCTGACTCCAGACCTTCTGTAAACCTGAATTCTTTACTATGTGGGTCCCAGATTAAAGCATTTATAAAGTCTGGAATCTGCCTGACAGACTGACCTTTGTCCTCCTCCAGTTTCTCCACTCGGGCCAACAGCTGCTGCAGCAGAACTCCCAGGTCTTCGTCTCCTTCTGACTGAAGCCCAACTGGACCACAGACCAGCAACACCACCAGAAACCAGCCGGACCCCATCAGAACCTGAGGACGAGCGGACTGCAGAGGGCTCCTGGATCAGACCCTCAGTGACTAATGAGAGCTTCATGACCTCTGGTCAGAACGAAGCTCCTGTTTGAACATGAAGTTTGTTGGACTTTGGTCCTCAAACACACAAACATGACGTGCTAATCCGCCTGACTCGGTTCTTCAGACTAAAACACAAAATTACTGACCGGGCGAGTTTGGATTTCTGCTTTCCACCACACCAACCAGGTGAGCCGTCTTTGAGGAAACCACCAGATGAAGGGATTTAGTGTCCCGACCGTCACCTCTGGAAAAAACACTTCCTACTCTGTAATCCATCGTTAATCTGAGCCGCTGCTGTACCTCTGAAAGAGTGTTCCCTCACAAGTAAATCAACCAAGAACTGAAGGTAGATTCAGATCTGCTCCCACCCGGTCAGGTCCAGGTCTGACCTGATGAAGGACAGCTGAGTCAGGTCGCTCCATCAGCAGGACGGAGCTTTCCTGCTGATTGCAGCTGGTGTTAATCCCGTCAGACGAGGACCAGATCATCCCTCATCTCCTGATTATACTTTGTTTTATTGATTTTTATTTTTAACCCAACAGTCCCAGAAACTCTGCCGTGCGTCGCCATCGCCCACGTGTTCGTAAACGAGTCCCCAGTCTTGTTTTTACTGCCTCAAGCCTTTCAGGTACTTCCAGTCCAACAGACTTGGTCCCGTCTGTTATTTTACGTCTGCAGTGACGCGGCGTGCAGAGCCGCCAGTTCTCTCAGGGTGTTAACCTGTCTCAGGTTTAGAGCTCCACCTGTGGGGATTTTTCTATGCTTTTAGCAGACCTTAAAGACCTGTCAGAAATATTTCACATTAATAAAAATGATATTTACATATATAATTGATCAGCTTTGCATTTTAAAGGAAATATTCCTTTTCCCTTCATGTGTGGAATTTAAAGAAAATCAATCATTCAGATTTAGTTATTTAGAGTCTCTGCATCAACTAAATAATCTTAGAGTCCAATCATGGGGTTTGATCACTGTAGCTGGGCGGGGCTTCATCATGGTTTATATTGGTTTATATTTGGGTCAACAGTTTGGGGCAGGGTTATTAGGGGAAGTTATGAAACACATGCTGTTTAACAGTTAATGCTACGGCTCCCCCCTGTGGACAAACAGTGAGCTGCAGGAGAGAAGCCTCAGACATGTTGGAATAACAACACACTAATAATAATAATAATAATAATAATTATATCAATAAATTCACACTCTGCAGTAAATGTCAGCCATGCATAAGATTTAAGCTGAAACTAAATGAGTGGACGGTCTCTGGGGTTTTAGGTTTAATAGTTTTAGACTCTGAGGTAACCTGATTAAATGATCCATCCACAGAAAGAGCTTCTTTGTGCCAGGCTCAGGCTGTTACCCCAGGTGTCTAACATCATGGAGGGACTCCGACCCCCTTTGTTTTTAACACGAAACTGAAGTCTCGCTAAAGGATAGTTCTCCCTCAGAATCTGATGAGAGGCGAGTTGTTGCAGGAAGACGCCGGTGGAAACTAGGGTCAGAGCTGGAGAGGAGGTTGTTGTGTTGGAGTCTTGCTAAAAGCTCCTTTAGGTACAAACAAAGTACAACAAACTCCTCTCCCTCATTTCCGCCAGCGTCTTCCTGCAACAACTCGCCTCTCACGAGATTCTGAGCGAGAACTGTCCTTGAGCAAGACTTTGGGCTCAGGTTTAAAAATACCAAAATCGTCCTTTAAATCAGTTTGGAAGGATTTTATTTTGAAGGAATTTAAATGTTTAATTTCTTCCTCGTGTAGTTTGACTGATGGCTGACCATCAGGAGAAGGAAGGAAACTCCAGGCGCATTTGCTATAAACTTTTATGTAAAACAAAGCACAAACACTCGGAACAGAAATGTGAACTAAGACATTTCTCCACAAACTGAATTCACTTGGTTTATTAAGAGCTTAAGAAAGGCTTGTGTTTATTTTCAGAGATCAGAGCGGCATCCTTTAAAAACTCCACAAACATCAGTGAGAAAAACAAAACCACCTGAATGCACAAAGACCAGAACAAACGTGACCACCAGCGGCTGACGGGTCTGAAACAAGTGCCGACACCATCAACCCTGCATTTCTGTCCGCCAGCAGCTACGCCGCCGTTTGCAGGTCGAGTTCCTGATGCAGCAGATATCTGAGATCTTCATGAAGCAACCCGGATCAAAGCGCCTTTCACTAAACTGGTTTAGTTTGATTTGCCGTGCATGTGAACACAGCTGGTTTCTCTCAGTCCAGTGAATTAAATGAACTGATTGTAAATCCAACAGAAAAACAGCGGCGTCCCCGTCAAAGCATAGATTGTCCGACTAACCAAGGACGGATAGAACTGGTCTCCGTTGGTTCTGAAGTGGTTTCAGCTGGTTCAGGACTGGTTTGCAATGATCTTCCAGCTAGCTAATGTTCACCTGATTTTGTTCTGAACTGGTCAGGAAGTTTCAGTCATGGTTTAAGGTGGATCCAAATGTTTGGTTCCAAACGGTTTGGGTCAGCAGTTTATGCTGCTTCAGAACCGGTTTTAGTTGATTTGGACGTGGATTTGAACTGGTTTAAGGAGATTTCTTATATGAAAACTCTTTTTCTAATTTATTATAAATTATATTAGTTCTGGATTACCTGTCTGGAACTGGTTTGTACTGGTTGAAGACGGTGGTCGGTTCTGAATTGATTTTGGTTGGTTTGGAAATACTTTCTACTAGTTCTGATGTGGTTTGGAAATGGTTTAGGTTAGTTCTGATGTGGTTTCAGCTGGTCCAGAGCTGATTTACAAGGTAGATTTATTTATCAATTTACAGCCGTAGAGATGGTAGGCCATCACAGCTGGTTTAGACGTTTCTGAAATGGCTTGGTTCTAAACACAGAAGCCTCCGTTCTTCTGCTGCTCCGGTCTGAATCGGAGCTTCAGAGTTGCTAAACTCGTGTTTGTATCAGAACCAGAACTTCTCCAGAGAGAAAGTAAACTGCTAGCAGCTGTTGACATCCCAGCATGCAAAGCACACTTGGCTACGGATTTGTTCGACTTGTAGTCAGATCAAGGTCAGACCACATTCCAGAATTATTTTGTGACCGGATAAGACCACGTCCTCTAAAGGATCTGCTTTTGTCCACACCTTAGTACGCTTGCTTTTTAAATCTGCCCCAAAGAACCGTACCGAGGAGGAACAGGAGCCCGAGTCCGATTCAACCGGACCAAACAGCACTGGCTCGGAAAGGCCCTTAAAGTCCAGTCCAGTACACGGTTCCAGAGCGGACCACTTCTAGTGTTTTGTGTTTCAACCTTTTCACAATCTGATATGGAAATATTCACTTTGAAACAGGGGGATCCGTACTCGTGCCTGTCCATCCCCCCCAGCATGCATCTCTGCAAAAAGGACAGGAAGGAAAAAGAGCCGCCGCTAGTGTGCACCACTGTTACAGTAAAGGCACCAATCACAGAGCATGATGTCATCGTGACGCAGTGAACGCAAAGCCGAACAATATCTGAAGGAGAAGGGAAGACGAGTATCAGTGTGCTGCCAAACTCATAAAACAGAACCAGAAAGCAGAACGCAGTCTTTCACTAACTACAACATTAAAAAAAGTCGGCGTGTTTCGTCTTCGAGGACGTTAGTATTCTGGGAAACGAGCTGACATCAAAGCTGGAAAACTTTGAGTCCTCGCCGCCCACTGACGTGCCGAAAGCCACTTCACAGACAGGTCACTCCAAAAAGAAACCCAACTGGGCGCCTCAAAGGTACGCCACCTTTGGACCAGATCACCACAGCGCCCCCGTTCATTGTTAGATTTTATATATTATTGTCAACTTTATATTCATTATGTTGATTCTTGACCTGCAGTGTTGCTTCTCCTGCTAATATTTTCCACCAACAGTGTTTCCTGTTAAGCACCAAAACACCAAAGCAAGTTCCTTGTATGTGTAAACCTACGTAGCAACAAAGCAGACCGACTCCCCTCCCCGGTTATCCCGACTCTGAAGCACCGCCTTCTGGACACAAAAAGGGGGCCCCAGCGATCAGCAGTGTTTTCGGTCGCACCAGTTTTGACGTCTTTTGGAGGTCGCTGCCGGTCTTCCCGTGCGTTCACACTGTGAGCAACACAATCAGGAACCGAACAGGTGGGTAGGCACGGTGGGAGTTTTCTCGACAGGCCCGTAGAGCCGTGGGCTCGAGTCGAGAGTCTCTTAAATCCAAACTTTGGTACGTTTTAGTGCCAATGCGAGCTGCTCTTTAACTAGTTACTCAACAGAACATTAAATTCTCCAGTGTGAGGATCTGCTCATTCTTATGTTTCATCTCAATCTCAGATTAAGTGCTTTGGGTTTTTGGACTCGGGGACCTAAAGATGGACACCTGTTCCTGTCTGATGCTCAAAATGAACTAAAATGCACATATCATGTTTATATATAGTATTTTATATAAAAATCCAGCTTCTTTATAAATATTCTAAATAACAACACACACCTAGTTAGCTTCGTCTGAACAGTGAGCACAGTTAAGGTTTCTAAACCGGATCGTTCTCCGCCTAATGTGATTGTTTCATCGACACGATTCTGATTTTTATCAGGTGGTGGGGAGAAAGCTGAGACGCTCGCCTGCTTAACGTCTTTTCATCGACACAAAGTAAAAAGCTGCACAGGTGCCATCAGAGTCATGACAGAGCGACCAATCATCAGCCCCGCTGCTCGCAGTGTGAACGCCCGTTTAGGTTATGCATATAGTTTAAAAGTGCAGGTTAAAGTCTTTTTGGTGTTCAAGTGCATACATTTGTTCTCACATTTATGGCTTTTAGTAACAAACTAGTATAAATGCAGAGGACGGTCTGGAAAGTTCCTATAGTCTCTTGGTGTGCTTGGAGTTATAGTGGCTCCTCATGTCTTTACGGAGGCGGAACTTCTCTCCACAGACACCGCAGATGTACAGGTGGACGTCCATGTGCTTCTCCAGCTGTTCTCCCCCGGGGAAGATCTGGAAACACACCTGGCAGATGGTTTCCCCGGCCGACAGGTGGGAGATCATGTGGCGGACGTGGTCGTGTTTGAGGAAGGTTCCCTGGTCGCAGACCGGACACACGTAGCGGGCCATGCCTTTGTGCATGTCGGTGTGCAGCCTGAGCTGGCGCTCCCGCAGGAACTGCTTCCCACAGGTCTGGCAGGTGAACTGCTTCTCCTTGGTGTGGACGGTGTAGTGCTCCCGCAGGTGGCAGCGCTGATAGAAGCCCTTGCCGCAGATGCTGCAGAAGTGTTTGCGGCGGTGGTCCGGTTCGCTGCTCTCTTCCAGCAGCACCGGGCGGAACAGCTCCTGGTCGTGGCAGGACAAGGCGTGCTCCAGCGCCAGGCTCTCGTTCTGGAACAGCAGGCCGCAGTGAGAGCAGGCTAGGTCGGCCGCCTCCAGCAGGCCCTCTTCCATCCCGTGGGGCTCCTCCAGCAGGGACGCCTCGTCCTCCCCGTGGGAGTCCGAGTCGCCGCCTTGGGATTCGCCGCAGCGCTCTGCGTGCTCCTGGAGCTGGCGGCCTTTGATCAGCACCTGGCCACACCTCCCACAGGCACATATATGGCCCATGTGGTTGGAGAGATAGTGGGCTGACTTGTCCTCCTCTGTCAGCAGAGCACCACAGAGTTCACAGGGGGCACAGTCGGCGTCCAGCTTCTCGTCTTTGACCTTACGAAGCTTTGCGGGGATTCCCGAATCTTCACCGCTGGACATGTGGCCTTCGAAAGGCTCCCTGCTGTTATCCATACCTGAGACGCCGGGCTCTGGTTCCCGGCCTGAACCGGTTTTCTCCCTACGCAAGTCTTTAAGCGTGGCGTCACTGAACAGTGCGCTACAGTCTCTGGTACTGTGTTCACCGACCCGGACCACCTCTATCTCAGGGAATGTGCCTTCTTCTGGTTCTGTCTTGATGGAGACGCTCCTGGCCGATCCGGGCTCACCTTCTGGTCCGGCTGCTGACCTGATGGGGAGGTCGGAGTCGGCCTTGGCCTCGGGCCAGTCGTCCTCACCTTTACAGATGACCCTGTGTTCCTCTGTGCTCTCGGAGGCGGAGCTCTCTGCCTTACTGGAGTCGTTGTCGCCTTCGGCGTTCCCTCTTGCCGGATGAAAGGCCTTGCGGTTGGTGCAGGTCAGAATGTGTTCGATCAAAAGCTTCTCGCAGCTGAAGACGAAGCCACAGTCGTCGCAGGTGTAGGTGCGGCCAAACCGAGGACGGTCTTTGAGAGTCGAACTCCTGCCGCTGGACCTCTTTCTCAAATCACACGGCTGCTCGACTCCTCCGTCCACCACCGGCGGTGCCACGATCAAAGGCGTGTTCACCGCCTCCTCCACCACCACCGGTCTGCTGATGGGGACTGGAACAGCTGGGCGCCCGGCGGTGCTGTTGACAGCTTTCGGCAAAAGCTCCGCTTCCGGCACAGCAGGCCTCTGCTGCTCGTACATGCGGACTCCAAACATCATTTTCCCGGTGGCGGCGCCTGTGGAGGAACTGGACGAGGAGGCGGAGGAGGATGGGGTGAGGTTGGAGCTCCTGATGTCCCTGAGATCCTCCAGCGAGTCCGGGATGTAGTACATCTGAAGGTACGCCATGGAGGCCTTGAGCTCCTCAAACTCGTAGCTCCCCACGACGATGCGCCCGAGGTACATGAGCTGCAGGATGAGGTCGAAGCACTCGGCGCTGATCTGCATGTTGCTGAGGTCCAGACGGCCAGTCCCTTGCTGGTCCCGGATGAACATCATCCTGAAGTAGGAGCTGCAGGCCGCTAGGACTGCCTTGTGCGCCCTGAAGTAGATGTCACCGATGGCGATGAGGCAGTCGCACAGGAAGCCCCACTCCCGCTGGTTGTTGAGCTGCTGGAGGACATGATCGCTGTGGCTCGGCCTCGCCATCGCCCTGCAGACAGAAGAAGACACGAACAGAGAGATGAAACAGCTGCATTCTTCCTGCCGTGAGGTTTCTCTGTGGTCGGCTTTTATAGCGCTGCAGAGTATTTCATAACGTTTGGTTGGCTGCGCTCGGCGAGGCAGAAACGGCTCCGTCCTGCTATGACTCATCAAGATCAGACGAGAGTTCTGGGGCTTTTCAGGCTGGATCAGTAGTTCGTTAGCTGTGTGGGGTTATTTTGCATTTAGTGGCTGTTCTGGATCCGTTTTATTCTTTATTTCTGAAGTTTGTTGTCTGCTGTAAAGTTGAGTTTGTGTTTCAGTTTCACTCAGAAAAATGAAGTTAAACTTTTACGGATGTCAGAATAAGTAAATTCCACTTCAGTTACAGAACATGATCCGTCTTTATATTCTCATTACACAACATAACGTCACTCAGTGAAACTTCATTATGAGTCGACCGTGTGACGAAGGAGAAAGATGAATGACTGTGTTTATGTGTGACTTCCTGCCGACAACGAAAACCACGTGTGAACTGTTAAACCACACACACACACACACACACACACACACACACACACACCAGCTTTCACTCGTTACATCTGTCTCTATAGCGATGCACTGATTCGATCGTCTGTACTGGGATCAGCTCCACTTGCTGAGTGGATCAGGTGTCGGCACTTTGATCCTCAGTGGACGTCTGTGATGACTCATACACGCGTATGTTTACAGCGTTAGAAAGGCTGTCTCCTGTAATTGTAACTATTAATTCACAGATTAAAAGGTCAAAAATATTTTTCGTCAAAATCTTAGATGACAAAATTTATGGTAATCGTAGGACGTCGGACCAATGTGCGCCAAACCACTACATTCTGAGTGTTCCCATGACAACTAAGCCTACGCTCGCACGCAGATCGTCAGCGTGCACGACTTTCTTTGATGCCGGCGGTTAGCGAGGTGTCCGTTACTCGCTCCTCTCTCATTGGCAACAGACCCGTCAGCCTCTGAAGGTCAGAACAGGAAGTGATCAGACGAAAGCTGATGGCCCTCAGCAGGACTGTGCAGCGTGTTAAAGCTGTGACGCCCAGCATCTACAGCTGCTTTCATCTCACTCATAACGTAAGCATCACTTCATGTCCGGTTGTGAAACGGTAACGTTTCCTGTAACGGACGGTTGAAGTGTTTGCAGTTTACAGAAATCAGGGCTGACACGTTGTTATAAAATCAGCCTGTTGTTGCTGATGAAATTTGTTTGGTGGGTGTTTAATGTGCTTGTTATGTGGAAAACAGACTCTTTAATGAACGTGATTCACTGCTGGGTTAGGCCATAAATAAAATAAAGGAGGCGTCTCTCTTTAAATTATCCTTATGACATTCATTTTTCTTCCTCTGTGCCGACCAATCCAGTCCTTCTATGACCAGTTTGCAGTGCTGGTCCAGCCTCTCTACTTGTGGCTGAAAATGAACTGATTTTAGTTATGAGTTATATTTGAGTTATGGAGTGTGGACTGACACGTCACTGACACTCTGAAGACTGAAACCAACGACTGCCAACTTTAGGATGGTGGTGTTAGCTAGGCACTGAGCGGAGCTGCTACGCCGACCTAACGTCACCTCAAAGAGACGCCACGGCAGAATGCTGCAGGTTTGGTGTGAGGGAGGAAACGACGTGACGAAGCGTTTCCTTCAACACGGCGTGAATCTGAAGGATTGACGGCGTGAAGCCACAATGATGCCCCAGTTCCTAGTTAAGGACTACCAGCCAATCAGAAGCAGAGTAGGGCGGGTCAGCGAGAAGCCGGTAAACAGCTCGGGTTC
>JAPMOB010207482.1:0-18506 GCA_029875015.1 Lepomis gibbosus
TACCTCACTGTCCTCCTCTCCCCCTACCAACCTTCACGGTCCCTCAGATCCACCTCAGCCGGTCTCCTCTACGTCCCCAAATCGAAGCTACGCAGTTTTGGGGACAGAGCCTTTTCCAGGGCAGCTCCCAGGCTCTGGAACTCCCTCCCCTATGAGATCCGCATGTCTGAGTCCCTCACCATTTTTCAGTCCCATCTGAAGGCCCATCTCTTCTCTTCTGCCTGTCCTTATTTTTATTATTTTTTTTATTTTTATTTTTTTAAATATATTCTACTCTGTTAAGCGACTTTGAGCCTGGGAAAAGTGCTATACAAATTCAATTTATTATTATTATTATTAAATAAACAATCTTGTAATAGTTAAACTACCGGAGAAAATAATTTGTTCAAAAAACTGTAATGATCTTTTGTGCTTTATAATCATACTGAGTAACTGAATATGTGAGACTGGCCTGCATGAGTCTATAACACTGAATTTGGAAAAGGTTGTTAAGGACTCCATCTGTGTCACTATAAGGCTAATGGCCAAGAGCTTCTTTGAAAATGCCCATGTTTGTATTAGAACTAAGGGTGGGTTGGTCGAAGTGGTGCTGGATTGGGTGTCGATGAGGGGCCCAGTTTGGAAAATGTTGTCCCCTGTCCAAAATTCCTAACGGTGGGCCTGCTGAGCAGATCCTGATATTTTGTTTCTTTTAAAAAGACAGCTTTAGAGCAGCATTAATGATTCTAAGGTGCTTAGTATCAGTGTTGGACAAGTTACACAGAAATTGTGATAACTTACTTTTTACTTGTTACTCCTTAAAAAATAATGTTACTTTACTTATTACTGGGTATTAAAATTAACTAATCATGTTACTCATTATGTTACTATCACCAGAGTTTCAACAACACAACTGACAGACAACGTACTAGCCAATTAGAGGCAGAATTATTGAAAATATGGTGGGGGGAAAACAACACTCATGTAGGCCCTGCCTCTACCTCACCATCCATTCTGTCACATCCTTGGAGCTAAAAGGAAGCCACTTGTCAGTCGTGTAGTAGGAAGGACAAGGCTACATCCTCCTTTTTCATGTTTGTTTTCATCTCCCTCATGAACTGTGGTCTTTTGAATTGCAAGCAGCAGGCACTGTCCGATGGATCTCATTAATAACACAGCAGGATTCTACTTTTTCCTTTAGGCTCACCACCTTAAGTAACACTTACAGCTGGTCAGAGGTTTGATGGTGGTACTTTCTTTTGATCTCCTGTCTTTGGCAGATCCTTATCGAGGATGGCATCAGATGAGAGTACTTATATTAATCATTAGCTGTTCGGGAATAAAGGCAGGCCAGCTTTGAAATCTTTCCATCTTTCCACTCGTGCTTGAATAGGTCAATTTATCATTGGTGGATCGCTGGACAGACACATTCACACGTAACCCATACAAGGTCTTGTAATCAAATAACTAAAGCTGGTACGATTACACCTCTGACTGGTGTCAGACAATCCTTTCTCACACAGTCACCCAGAAAGAATGCCAGGCTGCTCTCGTTTGTTCTAATCTGATCTGACATTCTCCTATAAACCGTATGAGTCTTAGATCTGATATATTAAACACCTTGGTGCTGTAACACTTTCCCTTAAAGGAGCAACCTCTTGTTTGTTTCAAGACGCTTTGTTCTGCCTTAACTGGAGCTGTCAGGGGCAATTTTATGGAGCAAAACGTTGGATTTTCAAAAAGTCAACACTGATCTCTGCCCCAGCAACAGTTTAACAGGTTTAAAATGTGTAATTACTACTCACCTCTACATAGTATATTAACAGTATCCCTGTTTTAATGGGTTTCAATTTCAATTTCAATTTTATTTATATAGCGCCAAATCACAACAACAGTTATCTCACAGCGCTTTTCATAAAGAGCAGGTCTAAACCGTACTCTGAAGTTATTTACAGAAGCCCAACAATTCCCAGTTCTAAAAAATAATATTAGATAGATAAAAATATCATATCAAAGCAGAGCAGAAAGAGGCTTCTGAGTAGCCAGAACGTGACGCAACTGTGGCCTGTTGAATCCAGCCATAATGAGTAGTTTTTGTTAAAGCTTTTTTTTCTCTGGCCAAAATGATCATCCCAACTAAAACAACATGTTTTAAGGATGCACCTTATTAATCAAGCTAGCTAGCTCCACCCTGTTGTCTGAATATAGCATTGCTTCAAAGTGATAGTCTATGTTTCAAATACACAAGGTCTTCCAGGTCGCCAGTCCATCGCAGGGCCACATATAGACAACCACTCACATTCACACCTATGTCACAATTGTGACATCACAAAATCGGGGACATCAGCAGCATCCATACAAACCATGTGAAACCACAGCTCATAGGGGCCACACTGATACACAGGGGGGGGTTGGCCATCAGGGCATTTGGGACCATTCCTAAATGGCTGGTCCATTCCAGACCAGTGGTCAAAAGTTTTTATTGTTCAGTTTTTTATGCTTAACTTTATGATCCACGACTGCGCAAGCCGGCCAACCGGTCAGTTGCAGCAAATGCTGTCTGTGTGTGTACAGTGGGCCAAACTTATACTTTCAATATTGAGGGTGGATACTTGCGGCCCCTCCCAACTTGGACTGATCCTCGTTTTTGCTGAAATGTTATTGGCTCAGTGGCGCTGATCAAAGGAGTTTACTTTCTATCTGAGACGAGTTCAATCTCAAAATGTTTTGTCAGGGCTGAACTTTGCCCAGAGTGGAGTGACAATTGCAACAGAGATGGTATGTCAAAAAGAAACAAAGAGTAAAAGGAAATGTGTGGTACCGAAAACCTAAGAATTAAGTACAAAATATTGACACAAGAGGCAGCTAAATGCGCCAAATTAGCTGATCCCTTTCTTGGTGGAAACGTGATGTGGCAGGCGCAGGTGAGGCAGCTTAGAGACAGGTGCATAATAAGTAATGCATTTATTATATACCTAAATGATTTTCATATAATTTTATGTATAGGTATATAGGCTATATTATGTATATTATAAACAAAAATGTGTTATCACACAAATATCATTGTTCTATAAGTGAGGAATCTCTGTATGGAGCAGCAAGAGGAAGATGAGGAGGTCACTGGAACCAGACAAAGCAGGGGCAGTGTGTAGGGCTGGGTGGTCAGTCATATTATGTATAGATAGAGTATTTCATATTTCCTATAACATATTGCTGATGTTCTTTTCATGCATGTGTAGCTGTACAATCAATACAAGCAGAGGGTCCAGTCCAGCACAGTGAAAACTGAGCCAGGGATAGGCCAACTCACAGCTGAAGATGAAGATGAAGCTCAATCTTCTCTCACTGAAAATACCCTCTTTCAACCACACTAAGGGCGTACTCACACAAATAAGTCTGACATCGGGCCAAATTTTTTTCAAGCTGTTAATGGTGGGCCAGAACATTATTTTAGTCAAATTATTTCAAATCCTTGGATACTCACATTTAGCTCAGTGGGTAGAGTGTGAGACTCCCGTTTTTGTTCTCCCTTGTTAAAAAAATTGATTGGCCTATAAGGACACTTTTTCACATGCTCGCAATAAAGCATGTGCTGCAGTGCTGAGCGTTTGATCCGCATTCATAACCCTAAGGACACTAATTTTCATTTCCCTTAGGAAATTCAGGGGAATCCCATCACACGTTTACTTGCGGCTTTTACAGAGGTGTGTCAAGTAAGACTTTTTGGATGTCCTTCAGAACTTTTCAAAATCAAAACTCTTAATAAACTCAACATGTATATAACATGTACGCATGTAAGACGTAAACATGCTCGGGCTCGGATCTTTAAGTGTAATGTGAGCGCAGGCCAGCAGTGGAGTGGGGAAAGGAGACAACCGTGCTCCTGCATGGTACACTTGTGCGAGTACTCCCTACATTCTTTTCAAAAGATACCTTGTCTTTTATACATTACATATACATTTATTGTGTTCTGCTTCAGCATCCACTTGTTCCACTTGATTACTAAACCTGGTAAATGTAAAAAGTAAAACTTTGAATATTAGCCCGGGCTTTTATTTGCTAAAATCACTAAATTAACCCTGCCTTTATTTGGGACAGGCCTTTAATTCTTTTTGCAAAAAACTGAAACTACTATCAAACAGTTTATTTATTTCAAACAGAATAATACGGACACATTCGGATTTAAAGAGCGGACTTGACGAGTGCTTCGAGTAAGCACTTTTTTCCCCTTTTCCTCTCTTGTAGGTTACACCGGTAAATCTAGAAGAGTTAGACTTTGGGTCTTGTTGTTTCCTTTAAATCAACTTAACAGTGATACTGTGGAGAATCTAATTGATCTAAGGATGTTCAGCATGTCCAGATTGACATATTGATCTTACGTTTAAACATAAATATTTGTATTTACGATCTAAGCAGCTTAAAAGCGGCTAAAGCGAGTGACCCAGCGCGGTTTAAGAGGTTTTCCAGAGGTAGATCCAGAGAACTTCTATAAAAACCAGACCCGCCGCTTAATCGAGGCAGGCGTTTATTTGTCAAAATGTGTTCCTACACCAGGCTATGAAAGGTGATAGGCAACTATTTGGGACTTGGCTATTAACTGAAGATTTTACAGTATATATCTTTTTTTGTGTATACAATAGGTTTGCAAAGTGAAAGCTCCCACTGAATTGCCTGAAAACAGCTTGTTTGTCAGCTTTCTTGTGATGTCACAAGAAAATATGCATCATAATGCTCGCTTAGGGTTAGTCAGGCACGCCCTTAGAAACGCCAGTGGAAAAACACACTGAGCTGCAGCACACAGTGACAAGACATCGGCCTGCTGCCTCTCCTCGCCCTTCCAAATGCTAGCTACCCTCCAGGTGGTCAATGGACATAAAGTTGCTACTGTGATGCAGAGACAGAGCTCAGCTAAAAGTTTATGGATGAAAGATAAATCTGTTACAAATGGAAAAACTCACCACTCTGAAACTCTTGCTCCAGCTATGTTGCTAAGCTGGTAAGGGGACACAGCTGAACCGATGCCACGTTTCCCAGCCTTTCAGGTCCTGCCCTACTCTGCTTCTTAGTGATTAATCACACATAAACATAGTCAAAATTAACCACATACATTAGAAATCTCTGAGTGTGTGTCTTACTGACATAAAGATGGTCAAAATGCACACGGTATGTGTTGTACTTCTGCTGCCCTCATGCTGATCCATGTTGACCACTGAGTGAACAGATGTTAGTGAAGTGCTAAACAGTATAATCATCTAAAAATATGAAAATAAATGTTTCCAACGCACTCATCAATTAATCAGCAAGTTGACAAAACACAGATAAATTAAGCAAGCATATTACAAAGTTCAAGAGAATAAAGGCTCATTTTGTAAAAGGGACGCTATCGATAAAGACGCTCAGACACAATGCTTCCTTTCTGGCAGCTTCATTAAGAATGGAACATCGTGGCTAAGAGCTCTCCCCACTGGACTATAAAGGCATGACTAATGTAACGCATCATCTCTTAAAAAGTGCAGAGGAGGTGGGAGAGCCGAAGATGGGCACAGCAGCTGCAGCTAGATTACTCAGGTTACAAACTAGTACTCTTCAAATTTAATTTGCATTACCACTTAATAGGAATACTTTTAGGGAATAAGTAATAAAGAATCTAATCTGTAAATGCCTGCATTCCTGAATCCAGCCGTGTTTTTTTTGGCTGTGACGGCCATCTTGTGGGCATGCTTCAGCATTGAGAAAAAATACCTTTCCCCCCCACCATGTCCCCTCCCACCAAGCCCATGTGACTGGCCAGGGTGCTGAACACAGCCTTCACTGGGTTGAATGCACTGATGTCTAGTGGCTGCAGCATATGACTTGTGTTTGGGAGGTGCAGCAGAATATCAATGTGGGTTTTTTTCAGTCAATGTCTATGTGGCAGCCATAGTGTGGTTTGTGCTGGTCCATTATTAGGCGTACTTTTCGTGGGCATGTTTAATGAAATCGTCCTGCAACTTCATCAATAGCTCAGAGGTCATATTGTCCTTTTCAGAGTAACTGCAGAGGCAATTCGCTGGTCTGTCTAAGGCATCCGCCATTCTGGCAAGGCAGCAGGGACAAATAATAAAGGGAGGGACATTTGCACCAGCTGCACTAACAGCCAAGTGCACAGTAATGTGCTCTCTGATGGTCTGCTGACTGACTGATGATGGCCTATAGACTTGCCGCTTTTCATTTTGTCCTTTCACCTTCTCCTGTGACTTGACAGGCTTATCTCCAAAGCCTGTCTCATTACAGTTCCAGATTTGATGATGCTTGTTATGGAGACTGTGATGCTCAACTGTGTTTTCAAATAGTTTAGTATAAATGGTTTTGGTGAGTGGAAAACCATCTGGCATCCCTGCAATAGGGCTTCTCATGATTGACAACCCTGTTGGATGGGGACCATATTCAAATTACCCCAGTTTGTGGTCAGCAAAGTTTCATTTAGAATGTTGTATTTTTTGGAGACTTTGGAGACCTCACGCTTTCCCCTGTTCTAACTTCTTCAACTTCTGCCTCTAGCGTCTCATTGGTATATTTTGGCTTTTTCCCTGACATTCCTTAACAAAATAAGATATAAATCCATGATATTTATGGACACAACAGGGCATGTTTATGTTTATATGTTTATTAGTCATATGTATCTTATTAAAAGGGGCTATATGTAGTTTGTTAATTAAATTATTTATCAATCCATTATTTTATTGCCTACTTGTGAACTGGTTGTAACCTCACATAAAAATGAACCACACACGCTTTCTTGGTCCCCCAGAAAAGCTATTATGCTTCTTCCTATGTGAAGAAATCAAGTCAGGTTTTCTGCATGCGTACTCCTGAGCTTCTTGCATACTGATTCTGAACTCTAAAAACAGAGACAACACCAGAGGTAATGAAATCGAGTCCACTAACACCAAAAAAACCCCGTCTCCCTGCAACGCAAACAACTACAAACAACGCATCAGGATAAAAACAACAAAAAAAATGTTATGTGCTGAAGCCCAGCAGGCCGAATCAGGTCGATGTCGAGTGAAAACACGGTTAACATCATAAAGGTGTTTGCGTCATGGAGAGACATCCGTTTTGATTTTGATAAAAAACAAATGCTGGCTTTCATCCTGTTGGGACAGGTAAGCTATTACTGCAAATCCTGTATCAAATCATGAATTATATTGATAGTAATTTACTGTATTTTTCATGTTAGCTGACCGACCAGTTGCTATTGTTATCCATCGCAACATCCTATGACAACATAATGGAGCCGGAGAACGACACAGTGGAAGTCATTTAACCCATTCACAACTATAATATTACTTACTGCGATCTAAATGTTACAAAGTGGGGAAACAATCTCATTTATAATATTAAGTCTAGCTCACTAACCATTTTCATTATTATCCAACAAATTTTAGTTCTGCTAACATTGCTGAGCCTCTCTGGTGAAAGATATACAACACTGACTTATCATCATACATGCAGTCATTGTAGCGTTATCTAAGAAGCATGGATAAGTTCAAGCTGGTAAAAATATTACCATAACATTGCAAAATTTATCCAGGATTTTGTGTGATATTGTCTTTGTTTTGGCTCACTCGTAAGTTCGGGCACAGACAGGAGCACACACTTGGAAATGTAGCGGTTGCATTCTAAAACTTTACCACTAGAGACCACTCAAAAACTACACATTGGCCCTTTAATGTTAATTTATTTGTTAATAAAATGTGTTGTTTTATAACTATAGATTGTTTTTATTAGGTCCCCACATATGAAATGAACATTTAAACAGTATCCAGCCAGGTACAGCAACATTAAGTTACACACGCTAAGTTGAATTAAGATGTTAATTTGATATGTGCTGTCGCTAACCAGCAGGGTTGTGGAGTAATGAATTACATGTAACGGCGTTATGTATTGAGGATACAAAAAAATGTATCTGTATTCTGTTACAGTACAGAAAAAATAGACATAGTCAGATTATAGGTACATTTTGTGAAAGAAAGTTTCCATGACACAGAAAACGCTGTGCTATTTCCCTCCATATATGTTTTTTATATACAGTAAAAACCCAAAGCAAGAGAGCGACGTGTCGCAGATTGCCATTTACTGTCGCCAGTAGCGGCCAATGTGTTTTTACGCCCCCCACCCCATCAGACTCTGTGCGGACTGGTTCCAGCTTTAAAACAGTTTTAAGAGTGAGGTGGTATTTCAGTGTCGTTGCGCCATTGCATCAACTGTTTCGGAGTGTATAGATGTATTCGGGTACGGAGCAACATTCAGCATTCATACTCTGTCACTGTACAAAGCAATCGTACCCAATGTAAAATTGCCCACTGACTCAACTACAACTAGATTAAATGAACGAAAACTAAGGTTATTTGCTGTAGACTGGAGCAATTTAACAATATCAAGACCTACATAATGTAGTTTCATCTTGTCAGCAGCACAGAAATAGGCACATCAATTTTCAGGTTGCATGTCTGAATCTGAGCAACTGGCGCATGTCTTTTTTAGTTGAAGTGGAAGTTTTCCCAGCTGTGACTCTTTTATCAATCTAACAACTCACAGGTCTTCTGTTTATTTAAAATGTCTGTCAATGCTTTTAAAATTGATGATGTCACTAGTGAGATTTTGCTTTGGCTTTTATGAATTGTGTAGTGAAATTGAGATATTTGAAGACCATGGATTATGTCTTTGGCAGTCACTGAGCTAATAACTCTGTTTCTTGCTTGACCTTCTTCATGCTGCCTGCGTTTCCCATCTCTCTTTGCACAGGGCTGTCTTCTCCTGCCCCTCACAGTTTCCATCTGATCTTCATCATCATCCATGTTGCCACTTCTGTCATACCAATTCCCAGCCTTACCTCCTACCTTTAGCTTCCTGCCAACAGCTCCACAGCTCACACTCTGTCTCTCTGTGGGTACACCTCAAACTTTTTTCATCCCTCCCGACTGCCTGCTCTTAACGTGACCCAGAAATCGATCAGGACTGCCATAATTAAAGGGCCAGGAGCATTTGATCGTGTTGCCACACTGGTTCATTGGAAGGTTGTGATGTATTTGTTGCTACTATATTGTATCAGGCTAATCCAAAAACAGATAACATGCAGTTTAAAAAAACAGCACCAACAGAGAAATATCAGCGACACCTAGTATTGAATCCATAAATACTAAATTGAATGTATGAATCCACCAGCCATCCTGTGGATGGTAAAGATAGTGTCAATCAGTTATGAATATTGAATAGTGTTAAATGAGGAAAGTTGAATGAAAAAACATTAGTTGAGTGCTGTGTCATTTATCCTTAATCACAGGTTGCATAGTGACAATCCTGGTGTTTGATGACAACCAGACTGTTGTAGCTGACAGCTAAATTAGCATAGTCATAACATTACAGCTTAGCCTATGTTAAAACTATAAGTAACGCTACTCAATAAATCATAGAAAAAAGACAATTCAACCGTGGTAGCAGTTGCGTGTGCGTGATATATGCACAATCTATCCGCCTGTCAGATTGCCTGTGCCTGCCTAACTGCCCACTCACCTATGACTGAAAATCAATTACTATGCAGATCGATCGCTTCCTGTCTGAAGACCTTGGGTCTTTCTCACACTGTATTCTTGTGTGTAATTGTGCTCAAACATTTTCAAAGTTGAAAAGATCCATAAGTGCCTGCTCACACAGACCACAGTAGATACCAATCACCAGGCCCATAACTGTTAGACATTTTTTATTTTCATACCGCTGTTATTCTGTGATTAAATTCTTGAGTGTTGTAAAATGTTGTAATTTACATCAAGGTAAAAAAAATGGATGGGAGGTGCATGTTTTTTGTTTGTTTATATGCCATAGTATTTTCTAATTTGGTAAACAGATATGACTTAAAGTGGGTCATAGTGCGGTATCAATCAAAATAAATAATATGTGACAGTTATGATGTAGTTATGGTATCACAATGCAGATAGTTTTATGAAGGCAGCATTGCACTTCGGTGTGCATGGCAGTACATGAAGGGAGTGTTATTTCTTTTATTTGTTATTTCTTAAGTGTGGAACAATGACATTAATGACAATTTAATATAATAAAAGCATTAATCATTAATAATAATGACATTTTAATTTTACAGTGTTCACTGGACATTTAACGTTAGTCATAATCATTCTCCCTCAGACATACAGGCAGCTCTCCAGAGGCATACACCTGTGCAGCAAGTCTGGCTCAGAGATTATTTCCTGAGATCGTCATCATCAGGAAAGTTCCCCCAATCTTGTTCATCCTCCTCATGATGGAAAAACTCTCCTTCGGTCCTTATCTCTTGGGATTCTTATCGATGTCACATCAGCACTGCCACCAAAGCGGAGATCGAGCAGGGCTATAGCATAACCACGGCTGTCATACTTGGAAGTTGTACAAAATACATCCAGGCCCCCTACATTGTATAGAATCAGCCCTTCAAAGCCAGTCAGCCCTTCAAAGCCAGTCTGCATGGTCAGTCTGTGTGGAGTTTCCATGTTGTCCTCTGTTTTCCTCCCACCATCCAAAGACATGCAAGTACAGTCGTATGCAAAAGTTTAGGCACCCCTGACAATTTCCATTTACAAATAATTGGGTGTTTGGATCAGCAATTTCATTTTGATCTGTCAAATAACTGAAGGAGACAGTAATATTTTGGTAGTGAAATGAGGTTCATTAGATGAACAGAAAATGTGTAATATGTATCAAAACAAAATTAGACAGGTGGATAAATTTGGCACTCTTGTCATTTTGTTGATTTGAATAGCTGTAACTACCTAGCACCGATTAATTGGAACACACAATTGGTTTGGTGAGCTCATTAATCCTTGAACTTCATAGACAGGTGCATCCAATCATGAAAAAAGGTATTTAAGGTGGCCAATTGCAAGTTGTTCTTTTTGACTCTCTTCTGAAGAGTGGCAACATGGGGGGCCTCAAAACAACTCTCAAATGAACAAACAAAGAGAAAACAAAGCTTGTTCATCATTATGGTTTAGGGGAAAGCTACAAAAAGCTATCGCAGAGATTTAAGCTGTCAGTGTCCACTGTGAGGAACATAGTGAGGAAATGGAAGACCGCAGGCAAAGTTCTTGTTCTTGTCAGAAGTGGCAGGCCAATTAAAATATCGGAGAGGCAAAGGCGAAGGATGGTGAGAACGGTCAAAAACAGCCCACAGACCACCTCCGAAGACCCACAACATAATCTTAATGCAGATGGTGTCACTGTGCATTGTTCAACAATTCAGCGCACTTTGTACAAGGAGAAGCTGTACGGGAGAGTGATGCAGAAGATTCCTTTTCTGTACTCCACAGAGTCACTTGAGGTATGCAAACGCACATTTGGACGAGCCAGCTTAACTTGGAAAAAGGTGCTGTGGAGTGATGAAACAAAGAGTTATTTGGTCATAACAAAGGGCGTTATGCATGGTGGCAAAAGAACACAGTGTTCCAAGACAAACATTTGCTACCCACAGAAAGATTTGGTGGAGGTTCCATCATGCTGTGGGGCTGTGTGGCCAGTGCTGGTACTGGGAGTCTTGTTAAATTGAGGGTCGCATGGATTCCACTCAATATCAGCGGATACTTGAGAATAATGTAGAGGAATGAGTCACAAAGTTAAAAATTACGCCAGGACATGGTATTTCAACAAGAAAACGACCCAAACACTGCTCAAAATTTACTCTGGCATTTATGCAGAGGAACAAGTACAATGTTCTGGAATAACCATCCCAATCCCAAGACCTGAATATCATTGGAAGTCTGTGATTTGAAGCAGGCTGTCCATGCTCTGCAACCATTAAACCTGACTGAACTGGAGATTTATTTTGCAAGGAAGAATGGTGAAAAATACCTTCATCCAGAATCCAGACACTCATTACAGGCTATAGGAAGCATCTAGAGGCCCTTATTTCTGCTAAAGGAGGCTCAACTAAATATTGATGTGATATTTCATCCAATAAACCTCATTTCACTACTGAAATATTACTGTGTCTTTCAGTTATTTGATAGCTCGAAATTAAATTGCTGATCCAAACACCCAATTATTTCTAAATGGAAATTGTCAGGGGTGCCTTAATGTTTGCATATGAATGTAGGCTAACTGGTGACTTTAAATTGCCTTAGGTATGAATGTGAGTGTGAATGGTTGTTTGTCTCTGTGTGTCAGTCCTGTGATGAACTGGCAACCTGTACAGGGTGTACCCCATCTCTTGCCCTAAGTTCCAGCCCTCCACTGTACAGATAAGCGGTTATAGATAATGGATGGATGAATGTATGACAATAATATAATAAAGTACTGATGTTATCATATGGAATTAATATCCTGCCATGTTTCAAAACTAAAAATAAAATTCTGAAACGTTGAAACTAAGTGTTTGAAAACTTTAAATCTTACAAAAAAGTTTTGCAAGACTGAAAACTAAGTTTTGGAAGCTTCGTGTGGTTGTATCTTCGCTAAATCTGCAATACAAGTGCAAATGTAATGTAATAAAGTTTTGAACCTTGATTTTCAGTTTCAAAACTTTTTTCTACACATTTGCAAACCAGTTTTCAGATCACGATTTACAAGGTTTCAAACCTGGAAAACAAACTAATACACTGGGAGAACAGTAACAAATTTGAAAATGTTTGCGCAACATCGTAAAAAAGAGTGGTACAGTTCTGAAGAAGGAAAACTCAAAAACAAAATAATGTTTGCTGAGATTTTATTTTACTTTAAAACGTTGCAAGCCTGCAAAACTTAGTTTTCGATCTTAGTTTTCAAAACTTTTCAGAACTTTATTTTCAGTTTTGAAACATGGACCGGCACGCAGCAGCAATTCCCCAATTGCATGTCGTCATCAAAGGCGTCCGATACACAATGCCACAATGGGGAGACGGGACACCAAATTTTAAAGACAGTGGCCCGTAAGAGAAGGTGGAAGAGCTGAAGAAGGCAGTAGAACATATGGAAATTTACAACAGAGTTAGGTTATGTTAAGTTGCGTAGCAATTATAAGCAAGCTGTCTCAGTTCAGATTCAGTTTAAGTTTCAAGTCCCTGTTTTTTAACTTTTCGTTACTGATTTTTCATTATTATAGCTATGCACCCAGTTCAATATTAAAATGTAAAACTGATTCCTTTTTTCCTGTTCTGTCCTAGCCTGGTTAATGTTCTAGTCATACAGTTGTGATATGTCACAAATGCAACATACACTTCAATCTTACCAAAAAGTAATGATGATTACTAGTAAAAACTTTGTAAGGGTAAAATGGTAACAATCAATCATTACGTATTGATGAATTTCTAGTAATAAGTAGCTAGTTATTTGTCAGTAAGGGTGATGCACCACTTAGGAAAGGGACACTTGGTTTGGCATAACCAGCCGTAACCAGCTATGAGGTCACCAAGGCCCAAACATCTGTAATTTGGCCTATAGTTTGAATAAGAACCTGTAACATGATCAACTTCAATGAAAGCTTTAGGACCATGTGGACGCAGCTCATTACACTGTCACAACCCTCATTTCAACTTGAAAACCTGTTCAGATCAGTGTCCACACTTGAGGAAACCTTGTGTACACAGTAACTGAGAGCATCACTGTTTGCAGGCGTTTTGGGTGGATATGTTTTGTGAATTTCGTGAAATAAGGTGAAGCTAATGGCCATTAAGAGAGATGCCCTGCGGATTTACACACAAAGCACACCAGTATAACCTCATATTTCCTGACATGCCAGCAAGATCAGTCAGAATCTGATGTTAATTAATTTCCTGTGTTCTACACATCCAAAGGGTCTCACATACTGTCCAGGTTCATACAGTAAAACTGTCTGGAGTAAAGCAGCCATCCTTCTGATCAATGCTGAACTCCATCAGAGCGTCAATTATTTCAGAAGCTAAAAGTTGAATTGTCCTGTGCCGATCCGCACAGGCAACGTAGCTTCTATAATCGTGACAAAACAGTGCAAACAGCTGCTGATGTCAAATTATTAGGCTGTAATATGAACAAGAGCATCCTCTGCATTCAGCACTAACCTGCTGGATTTTATGCTGTCATTTAGTAATGTTCAATGATGCCAATTCCTGCACGTCATTCCAAAAGTATTTCTATGTGATGACAGTTGTAGTTTACATTTGAGATGCATTTAGCCTATTGCATGTTATGAAGATTAGTATACTAAGATCTCCCTGTTTGCACTACCTGATCATAGCTTGTGTGTGTCTGTATCTCAAAAGAGAGAAAGACCATGATGAACAGCGTGTCTACTGCCCTGTTTAAGCCTTTACTGCGTATGGCCACATATACACACACACAGAAGAAGAGAGCAAAATTCAGCTTTAACACTGACACTGGGCGAAAGGCAGGGTACACCCTGGACATGCCACCAGTCCATCGCTGGGCATTATCGTAAATAAAATATTAAAAAAACAATCTGGATTTCACTAATTTCTCAACCCTGGTTACGGCCCTGATTGAAGGTACTCGTGAAGTAATAATCCAGTAGTAACAATGAATGAATAACAATGTAATGAATCAAAGCTAAATAACTACACCCTATGCAGTACCACTAGAAAAAAATAAAAATAGAAATGTGTGAGTAATAATTAATGTGCTCTTTAGCACATTATTCAGAAGTAATTAAATACTAAATTACATACATAATACTGTTGGTTAAGTAATCATTAGTTACTCTATAAAATTTGATTAGGAGTTACTCAAGAACTTCCCATTAACTTGTGATTTACCAGCACTTAGTTCCTCATTCATTCCTCAAAATGTTAAGTGTTACCTTGAATTGTACAGTTGCAAATTAGCATAGCTGCTGGTATGAATGGTTGTGAAAAAAATTCGTGGGCGTGTATTTCGCAATTTTATGCTGTTCATTCATCACGCCTCCAGCATGAAAAGACCTTAAAAATGAAGGCTCATTCGTCGTCTTAACCCAGTTATTGACTTTGTCTTAATTTTAACTGCATTAAAATTAAAGTGTTTCCTGTAAGCTTTTATTGCCTTCCCTCTTTGAGCCAACACAATGGCAATGTCTTTCATTGCAATCCATTGAAGGCCAGAAATTTGTAGCCTCCATCACACAAAGTGCCACTCACTAAGCACCTAGTACAAAGCTGAACTGGGATCTTCAGGCAATCACACTTGTCACTGACATTGTGTGGTCTTTTCATCTACACTTCTGAGTCACTCTTTCTCATTTCCTATCTCTAAGGACCTGACTTAGAGACGAGCAATACTAGCTGAAGGGCTGTTGTTGAAGGAAAAATCCATAAAGAGTCCCAAAGCCTCCATAATTACAAATCTTCTAAAAAGGACACACTCATGCAGTAAATTCAAAAGGCTGACTCATTCGCTCTGAGATTGACAATAATAGAAAAAAAAGTTGAGGGCAAGTGGCAGTCTTAGACAAATGTTGGGATCTAGGGGACCCATTTTAACTTTATTCTCCTCGCCATTAAATCTGGGACGTCGACATGTCCGGTCATGCCTTAATTTGCCACACCGCTCCCAAAAACATAAATTGATCCCTCATATGGTCATGGATGTTGTAAGTGTTTTTGGGAGTGGCTTTGACACTGTACAACTATAGGGCGCTGTAGTCCTTACGGATGACTGTTCCATGTTGCTTGAGTGACTGAATTGCATTACTTCTGGATGATGGTCGCAAATCAATTCAGTGATGGATTTGCAGTTTGCCGTTTTGTGCTGATTCTGTCACCATCATGGCCATGGAGAATACAGGTAATCATTCAGGGGTCTTGACTCCAAAACGACTTATAAATCTTGTTGATCTGGTCCGGCTCCTAGGAATAAAAGTCTTACCCTAAAAACCTGACTGATTTTTCTGGATCAAAAGGCCCATGTCAGGCCAAGTGCACACACAATTTAAAATGGCCACTGCTTGTATTCATCTAAAATCACACAAGCGTCTTTTTTAGACTGTATAGTAAAGAAAACGGAAGTTGCACAAAGTTGACCACAGCTCTGACTGTAGGCTAGTGTTTGTCATGCAGGTTACAGGACACTCTATCCGTGCAACCATGTGAGAAAATAGGCTACATGCCGCATTACTAGGGATGGTGATGTTATTGGTGGATTGCCCAACAAGCCACACTGTCTAGACATATATAAATATCTCAACTACTATGAATTGTAATGCCATTTTGTAATCATGTTCCCCAGATGATGAACCCTAATGGCTTTGAAGATCCCCTGATTTTTCTTCTAGTGCCACCATGAGTTTGGCATTTGTGATTGTAAGCGAAATGTCAACAACTACAGAATGGATTACCATGCCATTTTGTTTTTTGGTAATTTTGTTAAATCCAGGAATTGAGATCACCATTACATACACCAAATTATTCTATGGAGATTATTAGTTAATCTATCTCATGGCTATAGCCACATGATTTTGGACACGTTTGGGGTGAAAGTTTTCAGAGGACTAAAATGTTCAGATTTTAAGCTGAAAGAGGTACAAAAACAAAAATCTTCCTTGTTTACCACCTACATCTGGTGAGAATGGATTGCAGTTTTAACAAACATGGCTGATAAAACTTATTTTGTATCATGACTGCTTGCTTTTGGTTTTACTACAATCCATCATGGACATTTTGTTTCTATTTCTGGTATCACACAACTATCCGTTTAATATTTAATAATGTTTAAGTTTAATATAGTAATAAATGTTATATGACCTTAGATTGTTCAGAAAATCTTTGTATCCCCCCACCCCCACCACAATAACATATGAGAGTGCAATCTGTGCCAAAATGTGGCCAACTCATTCCCATGGCTCTTTAAAGCTCTTACATCAGCCATCAACTGATCTCAAACCAAGATCCTGAGAGCTTGAATATGACTTAAAAAGAGAAACCTGACGAAAGATGGGGACAGTCAAAGCCTGCTGCTTGTTCCATAGCTCTCTGGACAGTGTTTGGAGGATTGGAACTGAGTGATGTGGCTTTATCTGAACAACAAAGAAATCCCATGTTCTTTCCCCACACTCACCATCCATCTTATCACTTTTCTATTCCCACAGTAATTGTAGGAGGTCTGTACACAGGGCCACTATCCAGCTGAGCAGGTAATGTGGGTGTGTGACAACCTTTGCAACCTCCTCTGTGGCTCAACTGTCAAACTGAACCACTAATAACATTCCTTGATGGAGAGTTGGTGGCAGAAGAGAATAATGTGGGCTCAAAATGGTTTCAGTGAGATATGGAGGGAGAAAAGCTAAGAAATGCAATCTAAAAGAAGCAAACGGTCCACTGAATGTCAGGATGCTATTAGCAGGGGAGATGAGAAGAGCAGAGAAGGGATTGTCTGAAACTGTTCAATCATGCAAATTACACATTGTTTTCAAGGAAGCAGAACAAATATTTTTATATGTATTTTTTTCTAAATATATGCAGCAGACTGACCTGAAAGCTATAGAGACCCATGATCCCATCACAAAACATTTTGTTGACTGTGAAAGTACAATCAGTAACCATCTTATTAGCTACACCAGCCTGACAGAGAGGAAAAGCTCCTTAGAGATTATTCTCTGTGCTGACTCAACAGCATCATACACTCTGTTTAGTTTTTCGCCTGCACAGTGATCGCTGCTTGGTACTGGGGCACTGATTCTTGTTGTTTCACCCATACAAAGCTCATTAGTCAGTTTTCCATCCAAAAGTAGGGCAAACCTCAAACGATGGAAAACTATGTAGAAAACACCATGAAAAGCTAGCATTTCTGTTTGTTTGATGTATTAATTTAAGGAAGTTTACAGTCTCCTCATCGCTCCACCAGAAAGATGTTTTAGTCTGCTGACATTTTTCATTTTTAGTTTCTCAGTGGAGCGGAAGCTTCAGTGGCCCTTTGTGGAATATGCTTCATGTTCATGAGTTATTTGCCAAGTTAGTTTTCAATGCGTTTATTGCATTTTGTTTTAATCACTACACCGACTTTTGGGATAGAGAAGACAGAATGTAGAGCAAGACAATTTCAGGATGGGAGCAGTGTATGTTTGACAACACAAAACGTACCACATTAAAAGTCACTCATTATGCATCTAGAATTTTCAACTGTTTTCTCAAACATTAAATTGAAATTTTGTTTTAAAGCGTTTGCTTTTTGTTCTGTGACGTAAACCTAAGACACTTAACTATGGGCTGTTACAGTATCAGGCCTGTCCCCGACTAAGGATTTACATAGTCGATTAGAATCATCATGTCCTGCCTATAGACTGATAAGCGAATCGTCTGTATTTTTTGTGTGTGGCGATTGCAAGTTGGGGTAGGGGTGGGGGGTGGGGGGTGGGGGGGTTACACATGGTAGCTCTGCTTGAGAAGCTGCAGAGCTGCACTCTATTCATTCAACTTAAGGCCGATGCAGAGAGCTGATTGGTTAGTATGCAAAGTATGCAAAGTAGTATTAAAAGTTAATAAAAGAAAGTTATGTTGAGTATGAAAACTCTTGTTTATTACATTTTACTTCATAATTGCAACCGCATGTGTTGTATTCAT
>JAPMOB010207483.1:3738-29540 GCA_029875015.1 Lepomis gibbosus
TCTGAAAGGTCTTCAGAAACTCCTACATAACTAGATATAAGCCTGCTGTAGAGGTTCTCAAAGCTAATGGATTTTTTTCACAGCAGATATTTTGATTTTGACTGTCATAGCAGGGAATGCACAGGTTGAATTAATAATATTAATGATGTCTTAATTCAAGTGTCTCAGTAACCTTTCCAGTAGGCCACATGCACATTACCAGGACCTCTTCAAAGCGGAATGCAAGTGGAATAGCGCCTTTGCCATTGCTGCCACCACATGTCAAAACAATTGCTGTGAAAAACTTCCCTGTACAAATTTAAAGAAACCAGTGTCTAAGTTATGTCACTTAATTGCAGTGTTGGTGGTTTGATCCCATGCCCCTGTCTGTATTCCCCTATCTGCATCCTTGTGGCTGCACACTGATCATGGACTTGCAGCTCCGCCACAAGTGCTGTGCGAGTATGTTTGCATGGGTGGATGTGAGACATTGTGAAGTGTTTTGTTGTTGGTCTCAAGTATAAGTACTGAAAAAGGGCAGATCTTTTACAATCTACCATATAAATGACTTCTCTTTTCATAGGTCCAGTTGTTAATTTTGGCATTGTTATCCTTCTGTCCCTGTATCACCTTTGTGTGAACAGCTTTCATGTGCTTTATAATTGATTTGGCATGATATATGAGATATATTAGAATCTGCCCTTTGTTAGGATTAGTATTATTAGCACTCTTTTTAGGATACTCTTGGCCATTGTTATACAGGTGCATCACAAAATAATTTTGTTGAAAAGTTTTTTTTTCTGTAATTTGATTCAAAAAGTAAAATTATATTCTCAATATAAAGTTAAATATTTTAACCCTAACCCCTAACCCATTTTTGTTTTAATCCTGATGATTACAGATTACAGAAATTAAAGATCCAGTATTTCAAAATATTATAGAATCTTAGAATAAATTTATAATATAGAAATGTCGACCCTAGAAGAGCTGTAATCATCTAATTATCTCAAAACACCTGCAAAGTTTTTTTGAGCCTTTAATCTCTCAGTCTAGTTCAGTGAAGTGGGCTTCCACTGTGTATAACTTTCATCCTAATTACAGACGAAGTGGGTTATTATAAGCTCCTGAAAATTTCAATTTGGAAGCAGTGATGGAAGAGGATTTTTAAGATGCTCTTTAAGTGTTGGTGAACTTGGTCAGCAGGTGGCGCCAATAAACTTAGTTTTAAGAGTTCTCACTCAAACACCCTTGATGCTCATTTAAGCAGGTTAAGTTTTCTGTATGAAGTACAATTAACATAGTTCATAAATAAGGTCAATAGAAGGTGACAAAGACCACTTGTTTTCTGTAATTTAAACCTAAAGGTGAGTAACTCTTTTCTCTCCAGCTAGTATAGACCGTAATTTGAACTAAAATAACCAAAATTAATAGTTGGCAGTATAGGTCATCAGTCACCCCTAGCACCCCTGTTGTCACATAAAACATGACATTTAAACAGCATCAATTTATTACCACAGAAGAACATTATTTATCAGTGGTTATGCCATATTCAGAAACCTGTCTTTTGTCTTCTCATATACAACCTTATGTTGTATAAGGATAAATAAACTACCTTGTGCCTTGTAACATAACTGTGGGAGTTCTGATGCCAATTAAGCTCATCCAATCCTTTGGCTACGACTACGGAAGGATGAAGTTGTCGTGGTAGGGGATCCTCATGCTGTGTCTGAGTCTAGTAGTTAGTAGACAATCTCTGGGAGCTTTAGCCCATCAGTTCTGGCCCTCTAAACTGAGGATTTAAGGGGCTTACAGGGGGTTAAACCCCCAAGATTGGAGCCCTCAACCGCCTGTTTGAGAGATTACGCTATTCAGCCTCCCATTTTCACCTCCCTGTCTTGGTGGAACAGCGGGACGTGTCGAGGGTGGCCGTTCGAGACATGCCTCAGCTTGACATCTCTGAAGGGAGGAAGCGGTGGTAAATGAGTGTTGAGAAGCTTGATTAAGTAGAACATTATCATGCTGTGCAGCTGAATTCTAAGTAACATGTGAATAAAATTTTAGCAAAAAAAGTAACAGAACATCTTTCATTCAGGAATTCCTAAATAGGTTGCACACAAACAAGGGGGTGCAGAAATTTACAGTCGTGCATGCATACATGAAAGATAGAGTGGTCAAATGTCTGAACATTGTTGGTTAGAGAAAGAACCTTATGCTCCATTTCTTTGGAGAGGAGATATGAGGAGTGGAAGTAAGCCGTGCTCCATCTTTAATGAGAGTCTGACATCTTCAGTTCCACCGTCTCACTATCTGTCCGGCCAGTGCCGCCTTCATCCTCACCTGCATGGCACTCCGATGGAGGACAGAAAACAGAGAATGCCACTAAGCCTCACAGACACTTTCAAGAATCTTAATGCCACCCTATACCCGCCACAGAAACAGATGCCATTTACAATAGCACCATGTGTATGTGCTTTGTGAAGCAGAGTCCTTGTTCTATGTATAATGAATGTTTTCCCAGTGGCATTTAATTGATTGGTGTAATGGTTTTTATAGACTCTTCATTATAGACTCTTCATTAGCCTGTTAGAGCAGAGGATCAATACAACATCATTACTTGCATGATTGAACCGAGTACCAGGCAAGTGCTCCACAGCGCATTGGTTTGTACTTGTAAACAGTGATTATTGTCACAGTGTTCCACTGCATACATGCACTGTCAAACTTTGCCAGTAACTTAAAAGACTGATTGACTGATTACATTATTGGCTTGTTAGTACATCACGGTGGAAGATCTAACCACAAAATTGATCAGCCGTATTGTGACCAGCCCCAACTCAAAGGCTTGGTTCGTGCATTATCATTTATATTACACGTAGCCATTGGCCTATTGCAGCCTATATAATCACATCACAAATACCATATTGAGTAGTATCTTCCCAGTATCAACCAGCTTTGATAAGCATGGAAAATACAAAAATAATAATTGCATTGTCAAAATCAAGCTACAAATAAAGCTGAATACAGTAAAACTTTTAATCTTGTACTCAGGCAGCATGGCTAGCTTTCCTCTCTTTGTCTGTCTGTAAGCGTGTGTGAACTGAAAAGTTACAGGCATTGTATCTTATTTCACCCTCCATTTCATCCCTGAGGGAGTGTCCTCCACTGTTCACAAAACAAAGTACTGTTGCGCACATAGAAGAATTTGTTTAACCCATTCACCCCTGAGATTTCCTCACTGTCTGTGTTTATTGAACTCTGATGGGATCTAAATACTTCCTTTGAGATTATACGCATGGGCCCACGCACTGAGGTCAGACCGGGGTCTTTGTGTATGTGTGAATGTGCATGGGTGCGTGTGCTGAGTTGGTCTGGATAGAGCAACTTGCTTTGTGCGGGACCAGTGGACCACATAGGCAGAAAAATGGGGGTGACTACCTTTTTGACTGAGCATTTTATCTCAGTAAGATCATAGCAATTGGCTATTAATGGCATGCAGCTTGCTGTTATGGTAGGAGTTTTTGGACTGGGTGCAGAGAAATACTGTTTTATTTCACCCTATTTTACCTTATCTATTCTCACTCCAAAACAGATGCCTCTTTTGATATCCATAAGCAATCCAGCACAGTGGTTCATCCCTAGCCCTCCTGAACTCACCAGTGTGTTGTTGCTCTTTTTGGCTCCTCCTCCCCTTGCTTTATGTTTAACAACCTCATTATCCCCGTCTCTCCTCAAAAGTGACCACCACATGTTTGTGAAAACTGATTTTGGTGCCTCCAACCTATTTACTTCAGCACACTTTTCCCCCCGCAAAGTGCGAGACAGCCAGGGATAGAGGGAGGGGGAAAGTGAGGGGGAGAAGGGTGGGGGTTAAGAGAAATGGAGGGAAGGGTTGATGAAAACAACAGATCTTTGCTCCCTAATCCTTTTGTGTCGATGGTGTTAATCCACCCGCACCGCTCACCCTCCCTCAACCCCTGCTTCTGCACCATATACGAGGCACTTCCTCCACGTAAACAACCAACAGCACCACTGAAACCAATACTCGTCCCCCAGACAGTCAAGTAGAAGTGCACGGCAGCTGCAGTAGCCCCCATGGCAAACACGCAACTCAGGCTCAACTTTGTCCCTGCTTTCTTTCTGTTCATCTTTGTGGCCACTGGGAACAATTCTCTCTTCTGGATGGCTTGCTTTGTTTGTTTATGCAAACATATTTAAATATTGCATCAGTGTGTGTGTATTGGATATTGCAAAGTATTGTTATCCCTTTAAGTGTGTTTTGCTTTCATGCATTTGCTCCTCTTTGTCTTGTTCTGCTTTGTTTTGGCTACTGTACATGTAATGAATGCACTTGAGAGCAACACGGTGTATTCACTGCAAGTGTTTTTGTGTCGTGGTCTTGTTTACGAGCTGTAAGGGAGAGGGGATGGTGGAGGGGGGTATAGGGGAGGGGGAGCGCAGTGGTTGCCGGGGGAAGAGTAGGTTGTGTCTAATGAGGTCACACCCTGGCAACCCGGTGACTCCTCCCACTCAGCTCCCCCCTCCCCCATCTTTCCACTTGGCCCCCTCTGAGTGTGCCCACCCACTCAACCCCCACCTCACCCTCTGACAGAGAGAGCTCTCCGTGGTGCTGAAAACAGAAAAACACATTCAGGCTCCAGTTACAGTGCAGCTGCAAAGGGAAGGCAGGCGAGACACGCGAGACAAAAACATAAAACAACTACCTGGCGATAGAGACTGGGGTATGAGTGCTTATGAAGAGGAGTTGAGAAGCACACAGCGAGAGAAACAGGAATATAAGGAAAGGAAGGAGACAGAGGAAGAGAGGATGACGCTGTAGTAGAAGGTGGCTACAGTAGGCAGTGGGCGTGTTCATGTTGTGATCTATAGTTGGGAAGCCTGGTGTCATCTGCTTAGGCACAGACCGACTGTACAGACCTGCGTGGACAAGCACGACGCCAGCAGGGAATACCATAATTGGAAACTCACGCCTCGGTCTCAACCTTCATGGCACTGTGGATGAGGATTTCTTTCACCTGTGTGGCGCTCTGAGACATTTTGTGCATTCTGACATATTAAAGCAGAAGGAGAGACATTCTGGGGAAGAAGAATTAGAAAGACTGTGAGTGTCTGGTCTGCAACTGCAAGGGGAGTTTGAAGTGTTAGCGTGTATTTGTGTCATGCTTGCAGTTTTGGTCTGTTGCTACCGTGCCGCTTCCTTCTGTCTCTAACATGTGCAGATGTATGAAACAGTGAAGCTGGCACCTGTCTCAGAGTTCGGCACCATCTGGACTGGAGGGGTCGCATCTCCCTTTTGTGCCCAGGGGAGGGAACATTGGGCTGGGCACCCAATGGCCCACCTCCCCTCTAGCACCAGCCTTATCCTGGGTCACAGAGACTCCTTCTAGCAAGTCAATCAGTTGGACCATACAATGGATGGAAGTCTATGTGGATTTAAGTGGAATAGTGCACTGGTGCTACAGCATAGGTCAGAGTTCACTAGAGTGCACTGGACTCATCAGGGAAAGACAGAAGACACATTGGTCCACAAACCAGCAGGGACACAGTCCCATTGTAAGTATGCATCATAACACTTGCTTATACACAACAATGACCCACAGACGACCCATAAATATATATGCCAACAAATGTTCATGCTTTGCACATCATTAAGCATGCAAAAGTGTTCTGTTCTCTATTCAAGTCCACATAAAATCCTAAAAGCAGAGCTGCCAAGTGTAGCACCTGTGTGTGCCTGGGTATGCAGGTTAACCTTTACTTGGTCCACTTTTCTGCAATGTTGTGTACGCATGCAAGTGTCCACGCGTGTTGTCACCAGACAATTGGCCTTGCAATCTTTCTGACAATGTGTCTCTAGAATATCCATGCTGCTCTTCTCCTGTGACATGGTTGCCTGGAAACAGAACCGGTGTGCCACTTTCATTTACTTTTAAAGCAAAGTGCACCTCTGTGTTCCAACTGTTGCAGCCCAAGTCAGCTAGGGCAAAGAGAGAGAGAAGAGATGAGATAGGGGGAAAAAAAGACAAAATGCCTCAAGGGAAGGGGAAAGAGTGAGAATGGAGAGGAAAATAAAGCTTTGTTGTAAAAAAAAAAAAAAAAAAGGTTATTCAATTGACAGATTTTATAGGGATTAGCAAATAAGAATAGCATTTTACATCGATGAGTTACGGGAGGACAATCCAATGTGAAAGGCTTGGTTGGTAAAAACAGTGTGATAAACAAGCTGATTCTAGTGTGGAGTGCTGCTGCAGGCTTACAGGGATTAGGCAGGCAGGCTTAATTCAGCTCAAACACTGTTTGAACTGTGCCTTTCCTATTGCTGCACCCTTAACACATCTAACTGGTGCACCTTCTTTCTCCTCAGAAACCAACATGTATTTGCTTTGCATAGCTTCTGGCTGTGCCTGTGCATCAGTGATAAGACCTGATAATCGGGGGCAAAAAATCTCCACTTGACACCAGGATTCTGTGCCCTAGTTTGAACTCTGCTCTGAGATGGTGTTGGCTCTTATCACTCCTCTCCTCATGCCTGTCAAAACCTATGCTAAGGAGTGTTGAGAATGTGTTGTATGGAGGGGAACTAGCAGATAAACCCACTGACCTACGCCCCAAGCTGGACTTAATGATAGACAGACACGAGTTAGATGGATGCTGAGGATGGCCAGACAATGGACGGTCTCTCAGTTGCCCCTGCAGTCTCCATCTGGCAAGCACCCCTCACCCCAACACCCCCACCTTTGCTGCCCTTGCCTCTCCATCCACATATACACACACAAACATACATAGTTATCACATCATCCTCCCCCTCCCCACACACTCACACTCAGTGCTTCTCTCACACAAGCATGAGTCTTAGGCTGATCTGAAAACATTGACCTACATAAAAGCATGCACTGTCTTCTTCCCTTCTACCACTGGCCTCTCCAATATCACATCCGGCTGTTGCATATAGTATATAGTATGTTGCGTGCAGTTGCAAATGCCTACTGTATATGCATGCACACTGAATCACATCATTAGTAGCTCCATGCTATGTATGGATCTTAAGTGGCTGCAAACAATGTTGTTTTAAAATGATTCCCATTTGGAAGGAGTGAATCAAAGTATGATTGTACCGACATGGGTGTTTCATTGAAGAGTTTTCCTCACACAAACAGCCACACTCTTTCTTATGACAATGCTGCTGTCAGTGATAGTCTTTTTACAGAATAAAAAGGCAACCAGGAGCATCTCAAGAGGAGGTTATTTTTAGATCTTCAACACAAAATTTATGCTGATATTCGCATATGCATAACCATGCATCACAGTCTAGTAAGATTGGTATATTTAATCTGTGTAGTTGGTCCCAGCAGTACTAGATTCACATCTGAGCCTAGCACATATTACAACTGCAGAAGATGAAAGCCCTTTTTTTCAATTTCATTCAGACACTCACTTGGTTACAGCCAATACTTTCAGCCACAAAAAGTGTAAAAAACAACTGAGAAAATGAGCAAGCGCTACTGATCCACAGCCAATAGTGAAACTGAAACTGAAGGTTATTAGTCACTGCAGCTAGATAGCGAGTAACTTCACTGTATGCATAGTTACATGTGCATATGAGCTTTGAGCATGTGTGTGTGTGTGTGTGTGTGTGTGTGTGTGTGTGTATGAATGTGTGTAGAGAAAGATGTTGCATCCCTCCAGGGAAAATGTTTACCATTGTGGACACAGATATGATGCAAGACTGAATCTTTCACAGGCCAACTCCACAGCAACAGTCAGGAACAATAAAAACAACTAAACACAAACTAAACTATGTGACATTATGCTTCATCCTTCTCCATCTCACCAAGGCTGACCTTGAAAAATGAATGTTGAGAGAATGAATGCTGACATAACCACATGCTTGTTTTGTATCCAGCTCATACTCCTCCAATATGATGACCTTGTAGTGCATATTATTAATCATATTTTGTGTATCTCTTTAAGGCAAACAATAATCACTAACATTTTCAATGTCTTTCTCAGAATGCTGTGGAATCTTGAAGAATGATGAGCTCCAAAGAGGAGGAAACTCTCCGTTTTTTGCAGTATGTTGAGGAGAATGGGCTGAGAGCCTACAATGGCTTGGTAGCTCAGAACTTGGACCACGCCAGGAATGAGAGAAATAGGACATTCCTGCAGGAGAAAAACGACAAGAAGAGAAAACAGGAGGAAGCCATAAGGAGGTAGGAAGAAAACAAAGAAAGTTCTTCAAAAAAGGGAAAACAGCAGACTCATTGACTCATTGACTCATTGACTACCAAGGTTTTGCACAGATCCTATGAAAAACATACATTAAGAATGTGGTTCGGATAGGATAGTGATAGACTTGACAGGATGCAAGGATGTAAAGAAGTGGGACAAGTGGCCAGAGGGTCCCTGTGGCAATGGCAGGTTGCCATATGTTGGGGGTTTGCCAGCATGGACTGGTGCACCCTGTGACTTATAGAGGATAATTCATTTTTCTCTTTTAGACTTATTTGGGACTAGTCCTTGGATGGAGGTCGACGCTGCTTAAGAAGGTATGGGGTGGGCTGTGACAGCAAGTGTATTACGATGTGAAGGTGGAAAGGAGGCATGTTAATAGACTTCTGGTTATGCAGTGATTTAACTTCTGTTTGTTTCAAAAATGTTTTTTCCGACTGTGTAGAATGATGTATCATTGTCAAGAAATTGTTGTAACGCCTGTAGTTTCGACCTCATCAGAGATCAGTCACATGTGCAGCTTCACCCTGTTCCACATGGTGTGATGATGAGCAAGCAGTAACACCACTGTGTGGCATCCCGAAACTTGAGCGAATAACGTGACTATAGTATGTGCGCACTCACAACGTACCTAGCATGTGCACACAGTGTGCTTGTGTTGTGGGCTAGAAGAGTGGGCATTATGTCACAGTGAGTCTTTCGAATGATAACGGGACACTGCAGAGGGGCTTGGAATATTTTGGCGTGACGACTTGGACATCTGTGTTGCTTTCCTTCCCCGCCAAAGAAATTGAGAGAAGATGTATGATACACAAAGAAACACTCTCTTAACACTGGTTTGGGCTTTGCTTTGAGAGCAATGATCATAAGTCAATCTGCTTTAGATGCTCCATCCGAAAATCATTTATGTATCATTTTAAGTCCAATTATAATTTACATTCATGCTGTCTTTTTGATGGTAAAGTCTACAGTACTCCTAAGTAGCATTACCATTTGCTGTGCAACTTTTAAAGAGAACATCAGTCAAGTGGATGCATATTTTATCTGAGAACACCCATAAATTAAGAAGAGAGACACTTGTTTTCCACTTTAATCATCCAATTAATCAAATAGTACAGCAAGCTAAACAATCATCAGTTTGCTTTGGAAAGGCTTATAGGAAATGGTGTCCAATGTTGTCATTGAATCTATAAATCATTTGTGTTTGGTCAGTCTGTCTGACATGGTACAAAGTATTTTAGCAGCTGTTGGGAGTTTTAGCTGTGCATCAGATTATTACATTGATGTGGTTTTGGGGGCTGAGCATATATGTGACCAGATGTGGTTCTTCTTAATTGATTTATTCAGGAACCCATTGAACTCTGTCACAATTCTGTGAAAGGGTAATACAATTAGAAAAGAGCTGATTCTTCACTGCCACAGTGATTGCCCGTAGGCAGTGCACTGTACAGTATATGAACTGTAAATTACTTGCATGATCAAAGCTGACTAAGAGAGCAACTTTATACCTCAGGCATCAGAAAAACAAAACACTTCTTTATTTTATTTAGACTCTATTTTATCACTTGCCAGTAAAATCTCCCTGATGCCATTGTTATTAGAAGTCTGATGCAGTCTTGTAAAGTAACTTGGTGAATGGAACAAGGCGGTGCCTAAGGAAAGTGGCATCTACTGTCTTGCTATCCTTCCACTGTCTCTCAGCTGTTGTTGAAGTTAAAATATTAATACACAGTCACTGCAGGAAGAGTCTAAAAAAATAACTGGATTTTTCATGAGGCATATAAGTAGGTCAATGAGACAACCCATTTTTACAGTAACTGACTGGAGTGACTGAGTGTTGGGGTTCACGTGCGAATACTTGCATTTGCATGTGCGCAAGCACATACATACATGCTTGTGTACATGTGCATGCATGGACATGAACAACAGGAAAATAGAATGTATTAGTGTGTGATGAAGGGTAGAAAAGAACAAGTGGCATTTGTGACTCAGTGACAGTGAAAGAGCTTGTTAGAACAAATGTGTTTAAGAGTGTTGGGGGGAAGAAAAAAACCTGTTAGAGAGATTAAGTGTGAGCTCAGTTGCAGGAGATGTGTTCTGCCTGGTGACAGCTGGAACATCCATAGGCCAATCAGATCAGCACATTAGCTTTGAGTGAGGCGGGCCTTCCTGCCTGCTGCTATGGCACTCTGGGTTTCTTTTATTGTATTTCATCAGACAAAGTTATTCACACAGTCTCTCTCTCTCTCTCTCTCTCTCTCTCTCTCTCACACACACACACACATACACAGATGCCAACACATTCACTTAAACATGCAAGTGTATGCAAACACATACACACACAGGAGCACACACACACACGCGCACACACACACATTTACATATGCTTGCAAATTTCAAACGGCTGCTTAGGCTTTTCTTTGCCATTTGTACATACACACAAACACACACACACACGCAGGTATTCACAGACAAACATCTCTTTTCATTCTTTTTTTTCTCAAAATCTCTTTTAGTATTTTGCTTGTTTCTCTGATGTTGTTTTTCCTGTCACATGGTGTTACTGTGAGAGAATCAGAGCTGCCCGACGACAAGTCATCACCAACTGATCCAAGTGCACCTGTGGCCTGTCCTCTAGCCAATCACTGGGCAAATATCCTATAAATAATCCAGTCACCACTACTCCAGTCATACGTACCCACCCACACATACACACACACAACCCATGTGTATGGGTGTGCATGCACACAGTTACAGAAGATGCACAACCAAAACATATGAGAGGGACAGTCTGTTGTCACATGTGGCTGAATGCTGAAGAGCAAGATTTTCTACTTTTTTTTCCTACTATTTTTTTCTAATAGTAATATTGGCAATGTGGCTACACAGGTTGCTGCAGGGACTTTTCTTTTGTATCACTACTGTCATCTTTAAACAAAATGTGATGTGTACAGTATGCTTATGATGTGCACATGTGCTTTTATTATTGTTGTGCAGTGGCAGCTGGTTTTGTGTCTGGTTTCTATGGATACCATGTTGCTAGGCAAAGATAAGCCCCTGACCAATGAACCCACCCCACCAAGCACCTTCTGTTCAGCAGCTGGCCTGGAGGGAGTCAATGTCAGCAAAGTCACACATTAAGGGGTCACACACACACATTCATACACACCAACGTGTGCACAAACTCACACAAGATAGACATTTGTGAGGCCACACATAAATACATAAATACATCAACTGCAGAGATCAAGTGTGTATACACCGAAAACTTGTCTTTTATAAAAAAAAAAGAAAAAAACATTTTTCCTAAACACAGTCAGATCTTGAGATATGTACTGTGTTTCTGTGTGTGTGTGTGTGTGTGTGTGTGTACTGCAGACAGACCCCCATTCCTCCATTACCACACAAAACTCGGACATCATTAACGCTCCATTCAGGTCAATCATCCATTTATAGGAATTGATTGTGTACAGGCTGGGGGACTTCCATGGTGTCATTATGTGTGTGGTTGTGTGTGTGGCATCGGTGACATCCAGGGTTAAACTCAAATCAATGCTTTACCCAGAAAGAGACCCTGTTGTCAGTGGCAGTAACATGTCTGTTATTGTTAACTTAGTGCTCTCATATTGAGAATGAAATGCACATACATACACACAAATGGAGACATGCCATGGTGACTGTGTATGCAGGGTAAACTTTGGTCAAGATTTGTCTCTCCCCTTTTCTTTCTTTCCAATCATGTTAACTAATATATCAAATATATTGTTTTCTAATTCATATTTACATAGATATTTCTGTTCCCTTTACCCTTTATTCCTCCTCTCTACCTTCCCTTTCTTGCTTTCTCTCTTTCTGTTTTTTAGGACAGGTGAGGATATAGCAACTGAAGGCAAGCACTTACGCATGGGTTCCATTACCATGCCGGACCCCCAGGAACGCATGCCCATACCCCACCCGCATGCCCTCGCCTGTGGGCAGGGCTTCTCCGTACGCTCCCAGTCCCTCCACTCTGTCGGTGGTGGGAACAGTGGGGGTGGAGGAGAGGAGGAAGTGGGAAGCCCGACCTCTAGAAAGCAGCCCCCACCCAAGCCCAGGAGGGACCCAGCCACCAAGCTGAGCATGTCGTCTGAGGCGGTGGACCACAATCCCATGTCCACCTGCCGTGGGGAGAGATGTGACGGTGAGTGGTGGTGGCACTTCACACCAAGCTGCTGCACTATATATAGCTGCTCTCTGCAGTGCCCTCCTCAACACTGTTTCTCCTACAAAGACATGACATCTAGCTATTCACTGCATACTTCACACTAAGTACCACAGTGGCAAATTGATGTAAAAAAAAAAAAGAAAAGCTATAAGTATAATGGGGTTAAACCATGGTTAAAACATTTGCGGTGCACTAGACAGCAATAAAAATGTGATGAACTATAGCTGAATGAACTACTTCTTTACTATGTTTGAATGATCAATTTTTATATATATATATAGATGTAGATATAGATATAAATATATGTAGATATGTATATATAAAATCCAGAATAATTGAGTACACAGGTTAGTGCAATTGTGGATGCCAAAATCTATTAGATAGCATGCAAAAATAAAAGCTCAGAGTGCAGTTTTATTTCAGATGAATAGCTATACAGGCTGTTCACATATTTTCCCTTGCCACACAGATATATCACATAGCAAAAGGTAAGACTCTTGAAGAGTAAAACAAGATTTTGGGTGCAGGTTCAGTTTCAGCAGAAGCAAATATTTTATGTGCATGAATGTAATAATTTTGTACTTATTTTGGCATGTGTATTTAATCATCAGGTGTTATTATACATGGTCTTCTGCTCAGTAGATTTCCCAGGCTTTGAATACTGTTGCATTTTCCTGTTGAGAGTAATGTCCTGATATAATACATAAAGTAACAAGTTGTGAGTATTAACTACAAGCCTGAGTAACTGGATCAGTGTATTGTACTATAGAATGTTATTGGTTACACAGACAAATATCAAAGCTGTTCACAGTGCACATAAAGAAGGCAGAATTGTCTTGATGGTTCTATAACCTCATTTAAAACTGACATACTTTTAGTATTTCTACAAGGCAAATTACCAATAAAGGCCAAACAATTTTCCTTCCAGTTAAAACTGGCAAGGCCAAAATTTTGAGATGCCTTGATCAAGATCCAGTAGAAGCACCCTGCAGCAATTTCAGACATTTTTCTGAAGCAAAATAAACAAACACAATATGCCCATTTGGCCATGGATGAAAAAGAGGGCATATTATAGTACATCATCTCAGTGTAAGAAAGGCTTTAATGAATGGGGCAGAAATTAATTAAGCTAAAGGAATGTTTCTCTGAACAAGCCACAGATACAATCCTTGCTGTTGCGCAATGAATAATGCACACAGCCATATAATTGTATTAGAAATAAACCTCCAACAGTACATGTGCTGAGCACATTGAAACATGCGCTGCAAAATTAAAATAACATTTAGAGTATAATAATAGTCTTGAGAGTAGTCCGTGAGAGTAAAAAGATATAGAGGCTGCAGGACGCTTTGACTCCATTTCAGTTTGGATGCTTCGTCGCCAACGTGATGTTTAGGGAGTCGCCCAGCCTGGCTCAGATTGGTGGGGATCTCTCTATGTGCACACAGATCTTCCTGGGCACCACGGCAACCATCCCACAGAAACAAGACCCCCTGCAGCCCAGCCAATCACAGAATCACTGAGCAGCTCGAGCCAATGGGGCACTAGAGATGCTGAAGTCTGAGGCTTTGGAGCCAATCAGAGTGAGAGTGTGGGGGTGTCCCTGGCTGAGGGGAGGGTTGCGTGCTCTGTAGCTGGCGCTGTAGCGGGAAGGGGAGGAGCTTGTCAGAGTAGAATTCATTCAGGAGGAGCGATTGACCTAGATTCGTTTTCCCCAGGAGGAGAGGGAGGGGGAGGGGTTGCGGGTAAACACATCCGCTACGGCGGAGGGGGAGAAGAGGGAGCAATGGAGAGAGGAAGAGAAGTGACAGGGAGTAAGAGATGTTTGGAAGGATTGATTTATCATCAATCCTGCAGCAGGTCCACGATGCAACCCTGTGATTGTAATGTAATTGTATTTGTAAGAGTAATAATGCATTTGGTAATTGTTCACAAAAGGCATATTTTCACCACTGTGTACACATACTCACACACAGAAAGGGGGAGAGTGTACATAAGAATGTGAGTAGTCCAATTAAACACATACTAGTAACACATCTGGGTTGAACCAAGATTTGGTTAACACCTTATTAATTAGCGGTAATGAGGATGAAACGCGAACCAACAGGCCTGTTTCATCCTCAGTTCAAAGTAGCATCATCAACATCAACCTGGATAAATCCAAAATGTCAGTGCAAAACAAAATGAAATGTTCCGATTTGAGTTTCACCTTCTGCATTTTCTTGGCTTTGAAAGGAATTGTTTTTTCGCTAGTTATTTAGTTATTTTCTCAACAAAAATAAAATACTCTAATCTTTCGATCTAAACCTGTTTATCCAACTTTCTGCAACATATTCTGCAAAGCTGTACACAACAGGAAACAAGGCAGACAACACCCACACAGACTCCCAGTTTTCTGGAAAGATTGACTTCATAAGTTGTGCGACTATGTGCTATATAATGTGTACATGCCTGTCCTAATTTTTCTCTCGGAATGTGTAGGCGTGCGTGTGTGCATGCATGTAGTTGTGGTGGTGAGTCATACAGTCACGGGAAGTATGCGTGTGTCTGGGCCATCTGGCACCTGAATTATTAAAGGTGTAAAATCTGCAGTTTGAAGATTTCAGACATGGTCCGGCTCTTAACTACACTTATCTCCCCCTGCCCATCAGAGAAGGGGACACTCCTATCCAAACATCTCACTGTCTGACCTACAAATACACTGTAAGCAACTCAGTAGTATAGAGTGCTGTCTAATGTAAGTAAACTAGCATTAGGACTGTACTATACAGTAGTATCTAGTCAACGTGAACATCATAGTCCACTGCGCCACATCTAAAGAGATTCACACTGCAATGCTACGTCACCACTATCAGAAAGAAGCTCCAAAGTGTGTGTGACCCAGATACTATACTCACATACTGCTCCACTGCCGTATATGTGACCTAGAAATATGCATATGCCTCAACTATTCCCACATATCTGACTCAAGATATTGCTCACAACAATACATGGTGACCTACATCTGACCCATAAACTGAAGTAGGCTTTAAATGAATGATTCACTTAATGATTAATGATAAATGATTGACCAAAATAGATTTTTTTTGTGTTGTGTACCATATCTGTGGAGAAAGCAGCAACAGAAGAGTAATGGGACAACATTATTTTGTCAAGTGTCATACAACAAACAAATACCTGTCAAAATGACACACAATTATGCATCATAGTCAACAACTGAATAAAACAGAAAACAAATGATATACTGTAAACTTGTCTGTTATCAGGTAGTGCTTGTTTATGTGATTTTCCTCAGTGGATTTATTAGACTTTCTTTCTCTCTATCCTTTAGCAGCTCAAGGATGCAGTGAGGACTGCAGGAGGGTGCCACCACCCAAACCTAAGAGGAATCCCAACACACAACTGAGTGTTTCCTTTGATGAGTCCTACATCAAGAGCCATGGAGGCAACGGGGTCTGCCCCTCCAAACCCCTCCACCACGTCGCCTCCCCCTGTGAACGCAACCCCTCACCTCCACAGAGTGATGAGAGTCCTACTGACGACTGTGAAGATGAACCTGTCTACATAGAGATGGGTGGGATTGATGTTGGAGCAAGAGAACCCCTGAAGAGTGAGGATGACGAGCCGGGAGAGTCTGTGTATGAGGAGATGAAGTACCCAGCTCTGGATGATATGGAGTACCGCACTGACCCTGTAGGGTGTCGCTCCGCATGCCCAACCCCGGCACCCTATGACCCTGAACCTCTCAGTCGCTGCTCCACACCTCGAAACATTCCCCTCTGTGACATTCCTGCACCCTTTCCCAATTTACTTACCCATCGGCCTCCACTACTGGTGTTCCCACCGGCGCCAGCCCAGTGCTCGCCCAACTCAGACGAGTCTCCCCTCACCCCTCTAGATGTAACCAAATTGCCGATGCTGGAGAACCAATCCTACAGCAAATCCCCAACATCCTCCACCGAGCCACCCTCCTCTGCACACATCCGCAGGGAGCTGACTGCCACCCCAACCCTGACCGTATCTGGGCGCTCCTCTGCGCCTCCTCTACCCTGTACCCTCTACAAATCCTCCTCCTCATCCTCCTATCAGCGCAGCCACTCCGCTTGCCCATCGCCGGTCAGCATGGGCCGCTGTCTCACTCCTCTCAGCCTCATGCGTACACCTCCCTTTGACGCTCCAATGCCATTCCCCGGGGGTCTGCCCCGGAGCGCCTCCGCCACCCCTCATGGCAAAGGCTCGCCACCTCAAGACGGTGTGGGTCGACTCCATGGCTCTATGCAGAATGTGTCAACAGGGAGGTCACGGACACCCACCAGTCCATTGGACGAACTAACCAACCTATTCACCACCGGCAGGAACATGCTGAAGAAAAACACCAGTGGCAGGAAGTCTAAAGAGCCTGGAGAGAGTGAGTTAATTCACACATTTGTCTCATCATTTTGGAACATAGTGAAGCAAAGGCCACAAATGTGTGTTCATATTTATTTATTTATGTCTTTGATTCCTGAAGAGAATAGACAGCTTTTAACTGCATCTCCTTTCAGTAATTCTACCCTTCATGTACATATCTTCATTTCATAAGAGAGACTGACTTAGTTAAGAGAGCTAACAAGAGAGCAACCCTACCAACACTAGAAGCTGTAAAGTTTCAGAATAACAAAGGGGAGAGCAGGGATAACATCCTAGAGTGTCTATGGACAACATGGATGGTGTCTGTGTCTAAATGCTTTGGCTGCAGTAAACTCTGCAGCAAACAGCAATAATTAGTCATTCCCTTATTGGTGATGAGTGCAATTTATTTGGGTTGAAACCTTCAAAATTAGGAGGCTGTGCAGAGAATGCATGACTTTTACAGTATCAGGCATGGTGATTGTGGTGCTCTCTGCAACCTTCCATTTGTTTAATCTAGGCCCAGCGAGCCAAGTCTGATACAGATCGTATGATTTAATCTGAGGGGATTAGAGACTAAACCGGACAGCAGGTCCCTCAAACTTACTCATGGCATTATGCCATCAGGCAGCATTACTTATAAAATATGTAAACATCATGTTTAAATACAGATAGCCGTGCCACAGTAAAGACTCTGCCAAAATGAATGAAACTGTGAAGGAAAACATAATTTGCTCATCATGATATAGGTGCACAAGTTGCTTACTTATGCTCACATGATCATGGCTTCATATTTCAAGTCTGGTGTCAGCAGCATTATCAGTCAGCCACAAACTGGCTTTCTTGTTCTCATGCATAATGCAACCATCATTTTTGTGTTAAAATAACCATTTTAAGCCTGCATATTTTGAAATCCGATGTAAACGAATAAAACAATCAAGATTAAGTAAGATGGTTTTTCATAAATGCATAAAGGAAACTGTAGTTGATGTAGAGGCATGTCATGCATTATTTGAAAAGGCTCACGGATAAATTCATATAGAGTATCTAATGATTTGGAGTGAGGTTTGACATGAAATTTAAGTTAGTTGAAATAGAGATGGGCTTTACAATGCGAAGGAATAAAAAAAGAACTAAAATCTTTAATTAAATCCTCCAAAACAGAGATGTGTTAAACATATTTTGTACATAAATGATAAAAGAACTACAAAGAGTCCACACATTACTTACTCAACACTCTTAGCAACTACAACATAGCAACAGTGGAAGGAGGAGAAATCCCTGTTTCTTATTTGCAGATTCCCTCCCCATGGGTAATGCAGCCAATCACAGCTTAGGGCATGCCGGTCTACAGCGGTGTAATGAGCTCCTGATGGGGAATGGCTATGGCTCTGAACTTGAATCTACACCTGATCACAGGATTTCAGTTTCTCTTTTCTGTCCAATCAGCACATACCCTACACATGATTAAACCAATCAGCTGTGGGAGCTGTGCAGATGTGGACAGAGGAAGCTGAGGCAATATATGATTTCTTGCTATTTTGACTTCACCGATACACCTTCCAGTTGGTGTATACATGTGCCAGTTGGTGCATATTTGTCGTTCAATCCTACAATTTCTATTCACTGTACATCTGTCAAATTACTGGTTTACATTAAATGATGATTAGAGTGTTTGTAAAGGGGTACATTGAAATGCCAGGTTTCCCAGTGTTGTCATAACAGTTCTTTGACAGTATTTTGTTCTTTAGCCAATATGGTTTGTAAACAGTATGCATACGCTTTCTATACATCAGGGGTGGGCTGTGGACAGGTTTTTAAAACTTTTTTATCGCACCCCGTGTATAAGCACACGTGTCTAAAGGACTGACAGGTTGTGCTTGTTGCTCTCTGACTGGCTACAAGCACACACAGTGTAATGAGAACACAAATCTAACACCATGAATGGTGGTTCATTTTTTCCCTCTCTCCCTCTCTGAGGCAGCAACAGCTAGTCTGACCCACTTACCAAATGGTTAATCGCCACACTCCCTCTCGTACCGCACACACACACACACACACATGCATGCACACACACTAAAAAGCCATTATGACGCAGGACAAGACAAGGGATGCTTGTACTGTATGTTAAAGCCCATATAGAAACCATATAGAGGCACAGCCTACATGAAGATCAATCATCCACATAAATTTTTATTTGCACCGTGACGATCTATAATGTCTTTATTGAGCAATGACTCAGTGTTATACATACAGTTCCCTATTAACATTCGCTATGCACACAGCATGGAATATTATATGTATACATAATAAAGAAGAATTAGGTCACACAATGCTCTTGTGCATGAAGCAATTGGAAAACACAGACATCCGATGGGTGGTTAATGTTTAACAATATGTTTTATATTAGTAACCAGGGTTATTTTATAGTACCCTTATGTGTATTATTTTATGGACTTCAATGTGAAAGAAAAGTACAGTGAAAAAATACATTATTAAAAATGTGTTGAATTGATTGAACAAACAATGAATGTAATATTATTACCACCATGAAAAAAATCCAAATGCCTGTTATCCCGCATATTGACTCATATAACTCCAGTGGTTTCCAGAGTGAGAAGTTAGTGACACCTAAAGGGTATATGATGGTAGTGCAAAAACTTGAAGCTGAACAACAAACATGCAATTGAAAATCCAGTTTACTTTATTTTGAATAAATGGCATTATGTAATTAGCTAATTATTAGCTAATATTTCAATGTATTATCAACTACATCATTAAAGAATTTTGAATGCTTTTTTCCCCCCTGTACTTTTACAGCCGAGTCCAAAAGCAAGTCTCACAGTGAGTCCAAACGTGAAGGTAAGGAGCGCCACAGTCACAGCAAGGATTCCAAGCGAGACTCCAAGGATCGCCACAGCAAAGAGTCTTCTCATCGTAGAGACAAAGACAGAGATAAAGACAAAGACAGAGACAAAGACAAAGAAAAAGTAGAGCCACTGCCGCACAGACGCAACAGTAAAGACCGTACGGTTAGTGGTGTAGATGCACCACCTGGTCGCAGGGATAGCAGGGACCAGTGCTACAGCAATGTAGAGCATATCCCGTTGATAAGAAGAGACTCAAAGGACAGAGGGATCAGCAATGGTGACCTGATGCTAAGGAGAGACAGCAAAGATCGGAGTGGGGGACACGGAATGGAGTCTTTGCTGAGACAGGACAGCAAAGACAGGGACAGACTGCTAGATCAGCCACCTGAGCTGTTACCAAGACAAGACAGCAAGGAAAGGGCAAGGAACGGTGTAGAATGTAGACATGAAAGCAGAGAGAGACTGCTGGATCAGCCACCTGAGCTCTTACCACGACAGGATAGCAAAGAGAGAACCAGGAATGGCGTGGACTCGAAGCATGACAGTAGAGATAGGCCACCTGAGCTTCTACCCCGACAAGAAAGCAAAGACAGAGCTAGAACCGGAGCAGAATATAGGCATGAGAGCAAAGACCATCGTCCTGATTTGCTACCTCGACAGGATAGCAAAGAGAGAATAAGGAATGACACAGAACATAGACATGAAGGTAGAATAGACCAGCCGCCTGAGATCCTACCCCGACAAGAAACTTCCAGAAGCAGCAACAGCAAGGACAGGGTTGGCTACAGCTCTGAATCCAAGCTTGAGGGGAGAGATCGGAGCAGCCACAATGGAGGAGATCTTCCTCCTCCTCCTCTACCCAGACAGGACAGTAAAGATCTGAGCAGAACTGGGCTCGAAGTGAGACGGGACAGCAAAGACAGAAGTCTGAATGGCTCAGAGCAGCATCACTATGATGTCAAGAGCACAAAGAGCCCTTCTGCAATGGAGTATAGGTGTGATAGTAAAGAACGAGGATACAGATCAGATGGTACGCCCAGACGAGATAACAGAGCACATTACAACATGGACCAATCGAAAGCACACGAGAAGAATGGCAGCACAATGTCAGGGCAGCATTCATCCACAACAACACCTACTCACCACGGGAGATCATCTGGTAGCCCACCAATGACCACGGGAACAGGAAATGGTTAGTCATAAGACATCAAATTCATAACAAAATCTAGTTTTGATAATATCACCTTTTGTATGTGGCATAAAGCATTCAGCTGATTTAAATGCATTTAACATTTATCATTACATATGACAAATGTGTGATTTTTCCTCCTATTGTAGATCTGAAAGCAGCACCTAAGTATGGCCGTTCACCTTCTATGCCTGCTAACCCCTCCCCAGTGGGAACTCCACAAAGGAGAGCAGCAGAGACACATCAAAGTCAGGTATGCAGATTTTCTTGTTTTTCTTTACTTATATTTTTATGCTGTTACAGGCCCTGAAAACTTATTTTCAGTTTCTTACTATGAGTTATTGGGTCCTACAGTACATAAATACACATTAGAACAGGTCTCAATTTAACTAGACACATATCTGTAAATATTTTTCCCCCCTGTGCTCTTCTCACTGGTTTGAATTGGGCTGGGCTGAATTAGAAAAAAGTGATGTCAGGCCCTTAAAGGTTCAGTGTGTAATATTTAGGAGGATCTATTGACACAAATGCAATATAATATCCATAACTATGTTTTCAGTGGTGTGTAAAGACCTTACATAATGAACCCCTATATTTATATTACCTTGGAATGAGCCATTTCTATCTACAAACACCACGGGTCCTCTTACATGGACATTTCCAGGTTTTGTCACTACGTTGAACGAAGAACAAGAAAAAGTAGTAGTAGTAGTAGTACTAGTCCTCTTGTTTATTAGAAGTAAGGAGAGAAGTGAAATTTGGACAAATATAGGGCCACATGTATTATTTAGCACAAGAGCCGAGAACGTGCGGGCCACCGTAGTTTCTGCTACATGCTTGAAAAGGCAGGGGTGAGCAGTGACTAATGGTGCATTCATCTGGTGTTGGAATAATCTGAATTTTTTCGGAATCACAAAGTCTTTATTGCAAAAACAGGAATAAAGTATATATGTGACATAAAGAAGTATAAAGAACAGTATACATACATAAGAAGACACAAATAATAAAACATTTGCCAGGGGTAGTCTATATTATACAAAGATATTAAAAGAGGACCATAGGTTTTCACAGCCTTTTTGTTGTTGGATTTAGAAAATGAAATTGCTCTGATAATGCCAATCCAACACATCTTTTTAGTAGCGTCCATGTTGATTCCACATTCTGACTAGCACATGAACATACACTGAAGTCAGCAGAACAACTTCACAACTCTGGAAATGGGACCATCCGAGGAGCATGTGAATGCACAGTGAGCCATTGGTTGCAATTCGCAATCCTCAACTCTAGCTGCCACTAAAACTTATACACTGAACCTTTAAGTGCACCACTCAGAATTTAGCTAAATTTAAAGAGGGCTGGTTACTTTCAGTCAACCAAACTTTGAGAATAGATTAACGGCGATATTTTTTTTATCACCCGATAAGAGTCTCACGGCCCACTACTAATAATTTTATAAAGAAATGCTTATAAGCCGAGTTTTAGGGGCTTTAATGTTGGCAACTAATTTTGAAAACTATATTCGCTTCGCTTAATGCATTGACTCTGCCTCTCAGATGCTCCAGATGCCATGGATCTGTGGAGACACCACCATGCTAGAACAGATCGAGAGGAAACGGACCCTCTGCATGGAGATCCGCTCCAGACAACATCCACACCTTCAGAAATTTCTGGAGAGGCCTCTTCCCCCGGACAGGAACGAGGACAAGCACCAGGAGCGGAGTCAGTGCAAGCAAGAAAGTGCATCTGTCCTCCCAGGCTGGGGGAAAAGCAGTGGTGCCAAAAAGATCCGTCCTCCCCCTTACCCTACACAGACAACTGTGTTCTGGGACACGGCCATCTGACAGTAACAACGCATTTACACCTCCCCGCCACACAACCCCTAATTACCCACACCATCTTTCCTCTGGGTTGTGCTGATTCTTCCCTGCAACATCAGGGTCATCAGGACAGCCAATAAGAGCACCAGGGGGATGATACTCGCTGATGTCAAAGGACAATGGTGGTTACCATAGCAATATTTCTGCTCGTTCAGGTTGTCATGTTTTCTTATCATCACTGGTGATATTTGATATTTTTCTATTTCCTGTGATTGGATTCTTGTAATATAACTAGTAGAATAGATATTTGATGAATAGATATTTTCTAAATGAGATGGGGATTAAAAAGCATCTTAAATTATGTATAGTAGATGTAGATGCAATCTAATGTTTGTTTTTATGTTATTTTTGTTTTGGTTATTTTACATTTAAAAGCATAATCTATCAATACTTGTACTGTAGTAGCATAATTTTCTTATGCCCAGCTCTTTTTGTTTTTTGCCCAAAGCACTAAAATTAATGGACTATTCAATTCTGTCTATACTTTACATCACTGTTGCATTGTAAGTTAAGGAGTTAACGTCAATGTGCTTTAGATTCCAGCGCCCTCTATGCCTGGCCCAGTGTGTTCTAGAATGTACAACAGTTGCTCCTAGAACAGAAACAGGAAACTTTGTGTGCTTCAGTTTGTATATTACAGTAAGAAGCTGTGTAGTCACTACGTCAAAGCCTTTTGAAGTGGTTGAATCATTTTTTAGGAAAACATGTTGGCTGGCATGTTGTAGAGGGCAGAGAAGGTGTGAAATATTTCTGCTGTATTCTAAGATACACTATGAGGGTAGGTTGGGGAGGTAGTAAATTAGAAAATACATTATTAACTGTATAATTTCCAAAACCAGCCAAAGCCTGTTAAAGCGAGACATGGGTGTGGTTGCACTTTGGACAGTTGGTTATTTAAAATGGGGTTGGGGGCAATAGCTGGCGAGTACCAGTGCCCTTACTTTGCCATGCACACTGCGAGCACCATGACACCAGTGTAAATACTTGATGCCCACCAGCCCGTACAATCAACACCTGAGCTTTTAGAACATTTCTTAATTTTACTGCAGATTATAATAGCCATATGCACTTGCTTAAGAAATAACTTTCAAGATTATGCTTATATATATATTTTTGAAAATGTTAAAAGGTAGCTGTGCCATGTAAGTTTGAATTTATTGGCGGGGAAATAAAGCCTCAGGAGGCTGGCTGTGTGTGATATGCAGTCATCCATGATTGGTTGCCTCTGACGATACTCCCAATTCAATTGGCTGGCAACCATTTTAGTGATCAAATCATTTAAGGACCTATAGCATGGCTCTATCCAGTCTAGCTGACAGGGGTTGCACAAGGGCCTACAAATCGTTGAGGCTTTGTAAAAAAAAAAATAGTAAAAGAAACTGCACTACCCATCATATTCCATTACATTTAATCAGGCTGATTACATACAGGTCCCACTACCCCTGCTCTCTCCCTCTACCTCAACCTCCTACTTACATCATCTAAATCAGTTATCTTTAGCACATTAAAATACAATGTTGATATTGCAAAAATAGTATGGATTTGACAAATGAGCTAGCCCTCACATTGGAGTAAAAGTGCAGTACCCCCATCTCTGGTGAGAATCAATACTACAGAGGTCTCTCTGTGTTGTACCTGTATGTGTGCGTGAGGGAGAGAGCTGTGTGTGTTTGTGTGTGCCAAGCTACACTGTGTGCAAGTTGAATCTTTAAAAATGATTGTTTTAAGACATTCACTTTACCCTATCCATGATGTTTGGTGGGTGGAGGTTGGAAATGTAATAATGATGATGTACAATCTTTTTGTGTGTATAAACGTGCACTGTGAAAAGGTAGAGAGAGCACCGCACTGTCAGAGTCCTCTGTCTTATTGCACTGAGTGTTCTCTTGTTTTGCGTATTAAAAAAGAAAAGGAAAAAACATGTTTGAGGATAAAAGTACTGTATTCTGATTGTCACTTGGGTTCTGTTGAGAGAAATAAATAAATATGAACTTGAAACCCACAATGGAAAAATGCATCCTGTTGACATTATTCATTTTCTTCTATCTTGGGATTTTGGCATGTTGGTGATCGTTTTTTCAACTCTGAATGACTCATAGTGTTAAAACTTTTTAAAACATTTTAATTGTGGAGCACCACTTAGAAGAACAAGGAAAGTGTTTCTCCTAAAGGATGATTTGGTTAGGATTTCAACACTTTTCTTAAAAGGTGGATTATCACATAATGTTACGATACAGCAGCTAGATGATCAATTATCAAACATCATTATCATTATTCATCATTAAAAATAGCATCTCATTGAAAGTAATGACAGAAAAAATATATAGTGACGGCAACATCGTTTAAAAAAAGTTGTTCAGATGAAGGTAACAGTGTATACATTGCAAAGCCACATTTTTTTTGTCCCTACCTGTAACCTTGCGTGGTAATCAGAATTAGACTTTCAAATGGAATAGCTTAACTGTACTAAAAGTCATTGAAGCCCCCCTCCAGCCAGTTTTAACTGCCGTTTTTGGTGAACGTTCTTTCTCAAACAGAGAATGGGGGTGTGGTTAATAGTCGGACATAGCATTCCGGCTGGAGTGTTCACTAACGATATGCTGTGTTAGCATCACTACACTGAAATGTTTAGTACACTTTACTGTCTGGTAGGAGTAGCTATTACTTACCCATGACAGAAACTAATGTGCACGTATCAGCTGTTATCAATCACACATTGGATGGTCCTGTCACGCACTGCACACGATAACTCCCACTATGTTTTATAGTTTTCTATGTTTTATAGTGCGCTTACTTTACCGCGGAGGTGTGGGGGGTGCATTGGTAAAACACCCGCCAGTAAAATGCATGTTACAGACGGTAAGACGGTAGCAGGTGAAAGTGCGACACGTTTTTTGTCATCTGCCCTCCAACACCGCATGCACAGAGCACCCAATTGAGCTATTTCTCAAAAATGTATTGGCGAAGTATGTGGTTAATCAACATTGTAAGGAAATGACTCAGAAAAATATGAAATATCATAGAAATGTCAAAATACACTGGAGGGG
>JAPMOB010207485.1:0-23413 GCA_029875015.1 Lepomis gibbosus
GCTTCCTTGTTTAGCTTCTCCCGGTAGATAACCTTGTGCTTTATCTTCGCACAGTCCATGTGTGTTTATTTACCTTTTTTTATTCTTTTCTATACAACCTCGTTTGGCAAACAAAGTACTTTACTGTACTTTACCGCCACCAATTGGTGTTACAACCGTGTCCTAAAAGATGGCCGCCGCTACCCAAAATGCACTGCGTCATGACGTAGTTGCCCATTCTCTATTGCAAAAAGTTTATGACACCCCTCAAAATCATTGAATTCAGGTGTTCAAATTGCTTCCATGGGCACAGGTTTATAAAAATCAAGCACTTAGGCATGCAGACTGCTTCTACAAACGTTTGTGAAAGAATGACTCGCTCTCAGGAGCTTAGTGAATACAAGCGTGGTACCGTGATAGGTTGCCACCTGTGCAATAAGTCCATTCGTGAAATTTCCTTACTACTAAATGTTCCACGGCCAACTGTCAGTGGTATACAAAAGTGGAAGCGATTGGGAACAACAGAAACTTAGCCACAAAGTGGTAGGCCACATAAAATCACAGAGCGGGGTCAGTACATGCTGAGGTGCACACGTTATGTGGCCTTCGGATTAGCTCAAGAACAGTGCGTAGAGAGCATCATGGAATGGGTTTCCATGGCCGAGCAGCTGCATCCAACCTTTACATCACCGAGTGCAATACAAAGCATCGGATGCAGTGATGTAAAGCACACTGTCGCTGGACACTAGAGCAGTGGAGACGTGTTCTCTGAAGTGACGAATCACTCTTCTCTGTCTAGAAATCCGATGGATGAGTCTGGGTTTGGTGGTTGCCAGGAGAACGGTACTTGCCTGACTGCATTGTGTCAAGTGTAAAGTTTTGTGGAGGGGGGATTATGGTGTGGGGTTGTCTTTCAGGGGTTGGGCTTGTCCCCTTAGTTCAAGTGACAGGAACTGTTAATGCTTCAGCGTACCAAGACATTTTGGACAATTTCATTCTCCTAACTTTGTGGAAACAGTTTGGGTATGGCCTCTTCCTGTTCCAACGTGACTGTGTACCAGTGCACAAAGCAAGATCCTGAAGACATGGATGAGCAAGTTTGGTGTGGAGAACTTGACTGGCCTGCACAGAGTATTGAGCCCAACCTTTGGGATGAATAGAGCAGAGACTGAGAGCCAGGCCTTCTTGTCCCACATCTGTGCCTGACCTCACAAATGCGATTCTAGAAGTAGGGTCAAAAATTCCCATGAACACACTCCTAAACCTCGTGGACAGCTTTCCCAGTAGAATTAAAGCTGTTATAGCTGCAAAGGGTGGCCCAAAAACATTAACCTTCACATGCATGAAAAGGCAAGCGACCTAAAACTTTTGACAGTATAGTGTAGAGTGTGTTATCTAGTAAGTTTGCTAACATTTACTCGAGATTTATAGCTTGTGGCTAAGCAGGCCAACACAGGCAAACATCAAGCAAGCACAACAACACAAGACATAGGAAACCTACCAATATGTTCTTGCTGACTAGTCCAACAGCTAGAAGGCCAGCTTGGCATCTGTCCTGTATCCTGTCAGCTCTTTTAGCTCACGGTGTCTTGCCCGGGAACTCTCACTTTTTTTTCCTCACTTCCTCCGAGAACTTCTTTTGTCTCTTCACAGCCTCTGCCAGAATATCAATACTGAGAATACTGAGCTTGCTTCTTCCAAAGAACTCACACTGTACATTGTACTTTTTGCTTCTTCTTTTAGCTCGCTTGCTGAAGAGTTGTGGTAATGCTATAAAGCATTACACCGTTGTCGTGATAAATGTACTGCCTAGGATTCATTGTAACATAGCGCAGTAGCTAGTGCAGGTAGCCTGGAGTGGTAGTGACAAGTCAGTGTACAATCAAAATGAAATGAAATGAAATCTGTTGCATTCTCATTCTCAATGTTTTTATCACCTTAGAAATACTGCATGAGTAAGATTGTAGTGACAAAGAGATTCTCTGACATGCTTTTATGTAGTTATACTTTGACTATTGCAACAGCCTCATGTTCCTAATCAAAACAACTTAATAGTGACTACAGACTGTGCTGAACTCAGCTTCCGGGCATGAACTTCATGCCATTCAAATTGATCAGTTTTCCTACGTCTTTCTCACAATCTATATTAGTATTTAACACTTGACCGTATAAAATGTAGTTTCTTAAAGACACACACACACAGAACACATAGGTCTGATTTATTGCCGAAGTGAAAAATTGTGTCTGGTCAATGATGCTGAGATATAAATATGTGTGCTCACATGTAATTTTTAGCCTCTGTCTGTGTTTGGTTTATGAGTAATCCTCCAATGACGGCTGACGACCAAACGGATTGTAATTCAGAGTGCATGAAGTGTTTCTGAGTTCCTCAATTCAAAAATAGGAACTGTGTTTGATCAGTGAACAAAATTGACACTGTTCTGGTGCCCTGTGGTCTCTTGAAACATTTAACAGGAAATGAAATGTGCTCATTTCAACATGCTCACACACTGGTGAGTGGTACATCTCGGCCTGGACAGTGTGGGTTACTGTGTGCTCACTCAGCCTCCTCAGCCTCCACTTTCAGTCACCGAATGAAATCAGGTCCATTTCATGTTTTTAATATTTACTGTTTTGCGTAATCTATCGCTAGTCAGGCAATTCATTTGTCTTTGTACTACAGTAAATTCAAAGAATATACAGGTGAAGTGAAACCATATAATCAGCTTCCGTTGTTGTTAAAGTTTAACAATTAAAGTCAATGTAGAAACATTTTTTAAAAATCTGCTAATGAAAAGTTTTATTCATCTTAAATGCATGTTATCTCATTTTCTGCCACATATAGGTTTTCTCACATCAAAACAGTAACAAAAGACGTAGTGTCAAATTTAAAATCTGTGTTTCTCTGACACTGTTTGGCAGACAAAAGACATCCCAGAGCGGCTGCAAGCTGAGCTTGCTGCTAACTTTGGCTGAGATTGTTAGTTACGATCCAGCCGTTCAGGAGGTTGTTGACTGTGCTGACTGTTGTGTGTTTTCAAAAGAGATCTGCTCATTAAAATCGGTAGATACCCTAAATAAAGCAGTTTCACTTGCTTAAAACTTAAAACTCTGTATTTCTTAAGATCCAGGTGTAATGCAGAAAAGTTGCATAATATACCTTTTAACATTGTTTGTTTTATATGACATGAAGATTTCTGAGCATATTTTCAGTCTAGTTTAGACAGCATAGGTTTTTGTAATAAGATGCTAGAGTAGATCTAAGTGCAAAATAGTAGCTAAATAAATTTTGGTTGAGTACTTTAATGTAATTTTATCTGACATTATGTCTTTATGCAGAACTTTTGTTACAGAAATATTGCACTATTCAAGCAAATCCTCCAATATTTTTATAGTGTGTGTAAATTAAGTTATACTTATCCTAATTATCAGTAGATCAAAAATTAAGTTAATAAGCAGTTCTTCAGCAGGGACATTAGGCATATTAATGGACCTTGCATTGAGCTGAACTTAAAACAAATTGCAATCAAATGTACTTGTGCGTACAGTAGTTCAAACGTACAAGTGATAATCATTATGGACGGTCCCATATTAAACTGTGTGTGTGTGTGTGTTGAAAAAAGACTGTTGGGAAACCAGCAGCTTCCCTTGGGGTCCAAAGTGCTAGGCAGGGAGATAAAACACCAACTGCGTTTTATGTCTATGCCTAGCACTTTGGACTTTGATTAATTATTTTGACAGCAACAAAATAACTTTTGGTGGTGTGTGGGGGATGTGTTTTTGATAGATCCAGTTTATACGTCAGAACAGCCCTCACTGAGCTATTGTGTATAATTAGGCAGTTTTGCATCACGTGAATGAAGGGAGCTGGTGCTGCCTGCTGATTGCTAATCGAGGTCTGACATTGTGACTGATCTGCATGTGAAAAAAAAATCCTCATACTTGGACAGTTTGAGCGCTGCCGCTGTCATGATGTACATTATTCATATCCTAAGATCTGCAGTAGAAAACCAAGTGGTTCGTTAAGAGTGCTAATGGAAATGGATGGGGACGCTTCTTGGGAAGGTGATCTTGAAACCACTTATGCAGAAATCAAGTGTGTGTGTTGAGGGATGTTGAGAATTGAGCGAGTTCTTACGAACGTGCTGTGTGTGCCAATGTGTGCTGTGTCAACTGCACTTCCTTTCATAGTGGTTTGTTGTGTGATGTTGCTACAGTTCTGGCTCTGTTGGCTGCTCAAAAGGAATTCTAAAGATTTGTGTTTTTATGTTTATACAGCACTGAGATAATGGTCAGGTACGTTTTCCTCATCTGTGGTAACACATTAGTAATGGAATGCAGATGTAAAAGATGTTCATACTAAAATCAAATATGATCATCTGACCTGAGCTGTGACCCTGAGCAGTTTCTGAATGCACAAGTCACAGTTTGCTCACGCTGTGTATAGACCAAGTGAGCAGAGGTGCTGTTGAAAATGACAGTGCTTATCAAAATGACTAAACAGCTAGAGGATCTTGCTGTATTAACACAACTTCCTCTTTTACCAAGGCGGTAACCACCGTGACAACAGTTTATCACACAAAACTTTAATACTGCTGTTACTACAGTATATAAAATTGCTGGCTCTTACATAAATGCAATTGTCCTCTTGATTATTAATCATAATTATTTCTGTCTTTAAGGAAGCACTTTTGGATCACAACACATTTCCCAATGCAGGATTTCTCAAAATAGTGTAGTATGTAGGAAGTGGTTTTCATCATCTTGTCTATAATCCATGACTAATGAGACGCACAATTATCCAATTTTAGGAAATAATACAAAGTTTTCAGTTTCAATCTGGGAAAAAAACTTTTTTGTGATGACGCATCCTTAAAAAGTTCCCCTAAAAACCCATTATAACATTTATTTCAATGAATGGACGCAATGCATATTGCTATGCTGTGTTATATGTTCCATGTTTTTCTCTTTCACAGGTTATGAAAGCCATGATCTGAGGTGGACATAGACTCACACACATCAATCATGTCTCAGTCTGAATCCTGTGCGACTGTGTGGGACTGGTTATGTGTGCTTCGTCTGGAGCAGTATTCGGAGGCATTTCAGAGTGCCGGGCTGGCAACCTTACGACAGTGTCGCAGCCTCACACCAGATCAGCTGGAGCAGATGGGCATCACCCTGCCTGGTCACCGGAGGCGCATCCTGGCTAGTCTGAACAAAACACACGGTAATAATGACACACAATGTGACGCACACGCTCGCCTTGTACAGTCCGAGAGAGATCAGAGATTAGAGGAAACGGGACACGTCAAAGTGTTGCAGAGAGAGAGACCTGTACCTACTCCCGGGGAAGGAAAACCTGTCCTGGAGGAAAGGGAGAAAAGACCTGGAGAGACGTCGAGACCTATACCCAGGGAGAGAGAGAAACCAGTCCCCAGGGTGAGACAGGTGTCCAGGATGAAAGAAGAAAGTGGAGAAGAAAGACTGACGAAGCCAGTTCCTGGACAAAGACAAACAGCACCTAGAGGAGGAAAAGGGGACGAGAGGGATGGAAGAATAGATGGACAGATGGAGAGGCCTGTGCCTAAAGAGAGGACTAAATTTCGCTCAAGTGCTCCAGTAGACTGTAACCCCAGCCCCTGTGTCTCTCCAGCTTCTGACACCTCTTTACCCCCTGTTCCTCCACGAAGCACCGCCAACTGCCCTCCACAGTGCTTCACCTCATCCCTGAGCATCTCTCCCCCTGCTCAAACCCCTTCCTCCCCTCAACTGGACACACATACGGTTAAGGCCCCAGCTGTACAGAGCAGATCTGTTTCCCAGAGTTGCACCTCCACCAGTGCCCCCCCACATGCATCTCTCCATCCTCCCAACCTCCCAACTCGGCCTCAGACATTAGCCATCCAGCCACTTGCCCAACAATTGTGTGGTGATGGAGGAAGAAAAACTTCACCCGTCTCCCATGTTGCTTCACCCAGCGATGGCAGAAATGCTCCCCCTCTCCCTCCAAAAGTAGGGACAGGACCTAAAGGCCCTCCACCAATCCCACAGCGGATTCTTGCTCAGTCTCCCAGAACTCACAGGTAACCCTATTTTTTTAATGGCTTGTGACTCTCCCTTTTTTTTGTCAAATTATAACTACTCTTTTTTTCCTTTCATCATTTGTCATATTATAGCATTGTAGAGAAAAATACACAACAGAATAACTTCTGGTAGCTTTATTGTTGTTAGTTATCCCAGTTACCCTGCCTTCCCTGTTTTGATAAGCCCGTCCCTGGGCCGCTTCTACTCGATAAGGGTTAGGAATTTTGTTTTTAACCCCCCTAGCAGTACCTGTACTTTCCACTGTGTACTGAATACTGGTTAACTTTGAGTTGAAGGCTGTTTAAAGAGTGAGTGTGAGCTATATTGAAGGCAAAATAACAAATTACAATTATAGTAAATAATTGTCAGTGGTGTGTGTTGAGAGATATATTTAATTGAGAAATGGTCAAGAATCTGTACAAATGTATTGATTTTTGGAGGATTGTGCTGCCATCTATTGGACAAGATGGAAAAATGCATCTCACGTGAGATAATGAAGTTTGGACACAACAAATGTTGTTTGTGAGTTTTAAACACTTCCTGAAATTACAATTAGACACTTCCTGAAACTGAAAGTCCAAAGTGCACTGACAGAGTGGACCTAAGCCCCATTGTCCCGTTGAATACGGAAATATAACTTAAGAGTACAACAATGAGCAATTGAGATTGTTTGTGTGGCTACTCATATCCAACCACTGTAGCGTGTGCATGTGTGTGTGTTTTATTTTTCAAAAGCTCTGTGGTGACCTTTTCTTAACTATTAAATTCCTTCAGAGTAGATAATACCCTGTTTCAATGTTTTTGCACTGGTAGTATTGTTTTGCTTGGTTAAATTTTTTTGGAGACATTTATGGACATTGTATATGTTTGCAAAATTGTGAATCTTTAAAAAGCACTTAGAGTTTTTTTAAGCGGTTTCCTCTTTTTTCCATTAACAGCAGACTATTAATCCTTCAGCTAGTTTCACTGCTGATACTGTAGCAGTCCTTTATCATAATATGTGTTTGGTTAGTTCCTGGTGATAGCAAAACAGATTAAGAGCTCGCTCTTTTGTGTGTGTGTGTGTGTGTGTCTTTCACCAGTAAGAGAAAAGAAACGTAAGCATTGCCTCAGGCTTTAGGGTAGTTCTGTTACAAGTAACATGTGTTCTCTGTATTTTGAAGGGAAAGTGGCTGCAGAGCGAGGGAGGAAGTGACAATAGAAAACAACATATGGCAGTTAAAACATTGCCTCTGTGAGTGACACAGGGAGTAATAAGGACAGAGAGAAAACCAAAAGTGATTTGTTACCAGGAACTACCTTCACACTTTTTCTTGCCTCTTCTAGTGCAAATTCACACGCTCTCTTGTCACACTCTTGTCGCTCTCTTGTTTCCTTGTCAGGGTGCCTCCTCCCAGCTTCTGGTTACTGGCCATTTCCTCCTCCTCTTTTTTTTCTCTCCTCCGTGGATATGTCTGTGTGTCTTTTAAGATTGTTGTATCAGCAAGGAAGAGGGCTCCTTTTGAACATGCTGGGACAGGTAAAGTTGATACTAACCATATCTCTACATGTCTTTACTCAGTCTGTACTCGTCTTCAGCATGTGCTCTCTCATTCTCATCACCCACGTCACTTTGTTCTGTGTTAGTGTTGCAAATAAGGAAGCCTTTATTTCTTGCTGTGTTCGTGTTTTCTGCCGTGTTCTAACTGTGTAACACAGATATTCAGTCAATAGAAAACAAGTTTGTGCATATTCTGCTGAGTTTAAATTATTATTTTTTTTACCTTGTCCAGAGTAAGGTAGTTTGCTGTTTTAATGATGCCAGCTAAGACCAGATATCATGCCATGTCCTGGGGTTGAACAAGTTCAGGGAACTGACATTGATCTTGGTGAAATACCTGCACGTCTGTGACAAAACTAGCAAGATGAGATTTTGAAAAGGCATCCCTGCCATTTTTAAATGCCATAACCAAATCAAGTGTTTTCTAAGAGAAACACTGTGCTCTTAGCTTTACTGTTTTTTGACTTTTTTTCAAAATGTACATTGTACATTTGTGTGCCTCAGCATAGACTAGCTTGCTGCTGGACTTATATGCCAAACTGCCACTTTTTGCTTGTATTTGAGACCAGAAAAGAAATTAAATGAAAACATATGTTATCTTTAAATGGCCCTCATTTGTCAACACCATAACTTAAGGGTCCATTAGCTGTTGTGTGACTTTGCATCATCCAGAACAGAAAAGTCCAGTGACATGGCTAGTGACAGCTACGTAGTGGGCATCGTAACATACAATATATATACACATAGCATTTAAGAAAATAAAAAGTTAACAGTAAAGAGAGCCGCAATCCTACATAATGTACAATGTATAGACGTGGAGTATGGTCAGTGCATAAAAATACAATATTTTATATTAATATTATATAATATCATATAAGTATGATAGTGCCTATGGGAGGGTACTCTAAATGTGTAAATATATATTAATGTACATTGAAGTGACCGAAGCAAAACTAGGGATAAAGTGTAGAAATTTGCCCTGAATAAGTTCACATTTACACACAGTGCAGGGGGACAAAGGAGCAGTCATTGAGCAGGTTAAATATAGCTAGCTGCCTCTCCTCTCAGCACTCTTCCTCTGAGAAAAAGGAGGAACTGTGTCAACAGGTCAGTTTCCCGTCATTGTGGGTCTTGTGTATCATTTTCTGGTTTATAATTAAACAGAGCTAATGGATAGACAATTTGACTGTTGTTTTTGAATTTTGGACTTGTAGCCTACAGTGAATCCAAGAGTCAACAGAGCTTACTATTATCAACTTCAAATTGAGTAGGTTGTCTCTAAAGTGCATTAAACTGGCGGTTTTTGTTTGAGCTTTTCAGATATGTTCTCTCGGGCAAACCTTTACAATTTTGGCCTAAAAGAAACCAATTTTTTTTTCCTACTGGTATTTGACTCAGGCCTGGCACAGATGAGTATTTGTGAACTTAAAAGAAGATTTGTTTGCAAACAAAATTACATTTTCTTTGTTTGCTGTTATGTGTGTGAAAGAGGATCATTGTGACTGTAATGAAAAGGAAATTCACTAAGGACGGGGGAATAAAGAGGAACTTTCACAATACTGGATGGATGAAAACCAGGCCTATGTGCTCTCTCACTCTTGACTTTCCCGTTAGCATGGAAATAGTGTATAGTGTGTGGGATTGTGTGTCGTTATGACTAACCATAAGGCTATCAAAACGAATGATGCAGTATACTATGTATTTGGAAACATAATCATAAAACATCAAAGTGTGACTTTGTATGGGGTGAAGTTGTGGATTATAAACATACATAATAACATACATCCCTTCATTGCCAAAATACAACAATCTATGATATATTTGAATAAACTTATATATTTAAGGCACTGTGGTTATGTACATTGTCTTCACATTCAAAACCACATTAACAAGGGTGCTGTTTTTTGGTTCGGCATAGGCATACTAGTACATGCACTCAAATGAAGTAGTGTCTGTTGAAATATATATATATATATATATATATTTCGTAACGTATACATTTGGGCTTAGGCACACTTTTGGATCCCCCAGGAAGAATGAGGAGAAGGAAAAGGAGCTTTTTAGGTTCATTTTTTTATCTGAACCGCCTGTTTAAGACCCGTCTGGAGCACAAGAGCTTTGAACCAAGTATGTCCTGCTGGGTTTTGATAGTTAAACAGCAGATCCTCAGAACTGGCATTACTTCCAACAATTCCACGGCCAGAGCTGAAAGTGACCCGTGAGGAAGAATGTAATGTGTGCGTTGCTCGAATGAAGAAGTTTCCTCTTTGTAAGCCACGCCAAAAATTCATAGTCTCTCTCACTGAACATAATGACTCAGTACCCACAAACTAGCAGCCTCACTCCTGTAAGTCCACTAGCTAATGTGAGCAGAGCAAATGTATCTAGCTAGAGTAGCCAGAGCCATGGAGGCAAAGGAGCCTGGTTTTCTGGTCCTTCTAGCATTCACTGTGCCCTTTGACAATGGTGATAATTATGGTAAAGGTGGTAATAGAAATCATTTGGGGTTTTGTTATCATGAGAATGTTTTACCACGGTCTTTTGCGGTATACCAGCACATCTCTAGTGCACGCATACTATTTTTTTTGTGTGTGTGTGTGTGTTTGTTTACAGGGGATCCCGAGTTATGCTGTGTTTATATAGAGTTCTTTCAAATTGAGGCAGGTTAAGACTTGTTGCCTAACCCAAAGTTAGAGAGGTAAAACTAGACAGTCAGAAGGAGAAAAGAGGGGCGCCTGTCTACCACAGCTCTGGGATCAATGCTTGTACCACCTGAAGAAGACTCAAGCTCCAGATCAGCAGTCAATAATAGTTACCAAAGTTTTTACCCAAGTGATTCTTTTTTCTTTTCTTCACGCAATTCTTAGAGAGTTATAACTTTTTTTGCCTGCAACTAGACCTTTTTTGTATTGGGTGTATGCAATGACAAAGGACAGCAGAGCAAAAAGGGAAAAGGGCTTTCTTTCCAACTGTGGATGTATAGAATCAGCCGTCTGTGTGGGATTTTCTCTCGAACTCGGATTACCATGGTGTCCGAGGACTCATCTCCTGCTCTCCAAACGTCTGCTGACCTGTCCTATACCCCTTTATCTCCCAGCCCCTCTCCCACCTTGACGGTCGCTGATGAGATGCAGGAAAACCAAACTCCACAGGTCGTACCTCGCATCAGGACACCCTCTCAGACTTTCGAAAACGCACAACAGTCAGCTCAACCGGACACTCAGCCAACTCTGCCTGCTAAAAGTGTCTCCCAACCTACCCATGAGTCCAGTAAGTATTCAAATCAGCATATGGTACTTTAAAAAAATGTAATTTCCTAATTAGATAGTGATAGTTGAGAGATATAAAATGAGAGAGTGCGATGAGGACTGCAGGTTGAATTATGTTAAACTTAAACTTCTGTATACACAGACGGTATACCACACAACTATGAACTGTACAAAAAAAGGATCTTCACTTCCTGTCGGTGACTTAAATGATGCAGAAATATCTTTTAAAAAATTACTGAATGTCACAGCTCAGCACAAGATGAAAACTAACACAGTGCAGCAAACTCTGCTACATATTGCAATTTCGCTCCATTTCGGTAGGGGAAGGACTTGAGTGAGGATTAAACCTGATGTAGTTTTTATTTTACATTTTTGATTACATTCAGTATTTGGCCTTTTTTACCAGACATGACGTGACCATGTTGTTATGTTGTTAAATGCTGTGAATAATAATAATAATTCCTAAATTGCGAGGGATGGGTATCGTTAAGATTTTAATGGTATTACTATTGGTATTGGTTCTTTTTGTTTTTAAGAGAATTTAGAAGAGCATTAAGCTTGATATATTTTCTGAAAAAATAAATAAAAAACAATTATTTACAGCAAAAGAAACTGCAATGTTTTGAACAAATCACTATTTATATATAGACTCTAATGTTGTGATGATGGAAATGTAAAACAAATGACAAAAACAATCAGATGGCTAATGGTTTTGATCATGATCCTATGTTCGCATAATTTTGTTAACTCTGTGAGTGGGTTCTAGGCTGCTAGCATACGTAGCTGACGTAGATGGGGTGACTAGAGATGAGCTACGTTTTTGTAATGAGACCTCACTGAGATAAATGTTGAACAAAAGTAAAACAAAATATATTAAAGTTTTGCTAAATAAGAGTCAAAACCAAGGAAAAGTGTATGGAGCCTACTGTGTGAGACTAATAAACAGAAAATTTTAAAAAAATACTTCGACTATTACTAAAAATAATAATAATACCATATATTACTTATATCATTACAATTATTATATTACATTGTATGAATAAACAGGGCTCTTCTACATAGGCAATATAATTTTTGTCATGCAGTAGTTATTACCTTACCTTATAATCTGTCACAAGGACTATTTTTATTGCAGCAAATTCACATCTAGTTTATCCCTTTACCAGTACGCTTTTCATTCTATACAAAGCTACAAGAAATTTTCAACCACCATCTATGATACAGTGACCCAGAGGAAATGCCGTGTTGAATGTATCTAATACTACATGACTACATGACTTGCAATATTGACATTTCACACTAACGTTGCACATTTGAAGGAAGAGCAAGATAACTTTGTTTGGCGGGAAGCCATGTTAAATAAATATTCAGCTCACATTAATTTACATGTCCCCTCTGGTTTCTGACAGGCCGACTGTAACTACTGACAAGAGGTTCACAAATATGTTTGGAATACACTAACCGTTATTGTTTAATCACCCATTAACGTTACACTATTACACTGATAAACATAGCATTTGCTAGGTTTGTGGCTCAACTAATTTGGCCATGTGCAGCATTAACTGCTGTGAGTGATGTAAAAGAATAATTTAAAGTGATGAACTAGGGAGAAATGAGTGGACTGCTCACTAGAACTGTCTCACTGTCTCAGATACAAATCCACAATCAAGTCTTGCAACAGCGTAGCCTCCAACACTCTACTGTAACATACTGCTGTGAGAGGTCAATGAAAAACAGGAGAGTTAGCAAGTATGGTCATGAATGTTTTCAGGAGAAGAGAACTGATTAGGGCTATTTTTATTATTTAATTCATGTATTTAACGCGACGAAGGACCAAATTACCGGGAAAACAGTCACTCTCCGTTTCTGTTTCTGCCAAGGGGGTAAGCCAGAGTTGGAACAGTGAAGCTGACCAAAACCTACATGGAAGGTTCTGAAAGTTATGTCAAAACCCTGTGACATCCTGTCGCACATGAGAGATAACCTTATTGCTTAGATTACAAGCTCTCTGTGAATCTAAAAAAAACTATTCGGCCATCAGTGACGCTGCATTGGTGTTTGGCAGATGAGTCTTTTATGTGGGCTGTCATGATCCGAGTCAGACAAACACATTGAGCCAAGAGACTTTTTGTTGGTGCACATTACGGGGTTTCTGCCATTGCTCAAAGTCAGTAACGCACGCTTAAGCTGTGCGATCATGTGCAGGAGACACTGGTGCCAAGAGGAAGTAGCATTTCATACAACCAAAACTGGCTCAGGCATTGAAAGGCCTTTGCCATTGCCTGGTCATATTCTCTTCAGACATTTTCCTCTTTGATTGTTTCCTGGCTATGTCTTCTTGTGCCTACCGTCCAACACATTTGAATGTGCCGGTGTATAGAACTCTCTCTTTCACTGCCCCCATCACTCCTGTGCCGGAGCACTAACTGTTGCTCATTGGCTGGAAAACAATGATTTGTGCAAAGGTCCAGACCAGTTACTTTCTTTTTCATTAACAGAGCCAGGGCACACATAAAATGGAGAGCTAGCGAACCGTGAGAAAATATTTGCTGAATTACAGAATAAGTGTATTGTATTACTTACTCTCCCTTTAAGTCTTAACCAGGGATAAGGTCTGCCGAGTAGTTCAAAACTTTCACCAAGTTCCTCTTCAGCAGTCCTTCTTTACCTCTCTGAACAAGTTTCAGTCAAACAGCAGTAAGTGTTAGATTTATCAAAATTTCACATATTGGCTTTAGTTACTGTTTAATTAAAAGGTAGAACTCAGACCTTAAATGGTCTAAAGTATCTACAGTGTATTTAACTCAACACGTGCTTATTATATATCTTCTCACTTAAGTCTACTTTTACTTGAGTGCCGATATTTGTAATTAAAAGGGAGAATAATTTTGACGCGTGGCTGTAGCCTCATAGTGAAAGTAGCGTTTTCAGTCCCATTGTAAATGTCATGTAAATAAAATGTAAAAATTCAAATAGACTGTACCTGTAAAAAGTAAAAAGTTACAACAAAAAGAGAACCACTGCCTCTTCTTCATTGTGAGTTCTCTCAGATCTCTGTTTTAAGGTCATGAGTGTGCATTTATTATATCCAGTTTAAATTAGTCTGTTAAAGTTACAGGTAGTACAGTTTTAGGCTTATTTGAACCTGGCGTTTTAAGAAGAGTTTCAGTATAGTTGAACCCACTGTAGAATCACCAGGACTGTTTGTTAAAAGTTATTTTTTACGTGGAAGACAAAAGTGTTTGCAAAGACTCTGGGCGCCTGTGCTAAATAGAAACACCCTCTTTCACAACATGTTTGTTCACATCATTTTTCTCTCTTAAGAATGACTGCATAAAGGTGATATTATTTAATGAGTGCTGAAAAGAAATATGACTCAATATTTATTTCGAGGCTTAACCTGAAAAACTAGTTCTTAAGAGAAACACTGGTAAACTGGTACTGTTACAGTATGTGTGCAGTAATGCTCTCAGCAGTCCCTCCCAGACCATTTAGTTTCTGTGTTCACAAACATAGATTAACATAGCTAACACTCCAGCGTCGGATAACTTGAGTAACTGTTAAGATCAGTGCTGTTATTTACTTTTAGTTATATTTAGTTTCCTTATTATTACCCTTGACCAGCAAGTGATTTATTAAATACCCAGAATGGCTTCATGTAACCCTCGTGTTGAGTTTCCGTGTTGCATGGAAGTCAAGTAAAGTTAGCTTGTAACTCCTGTGTTACATTACGGTTAATTGAGGCTTGTTCAAATCAGATTGAGTGTCAGTACAGATCAGATTATGATAAATAGAAAAACAGAAGAATATCTTGATAGGACATCACAGTGGTGTGTGTCCATGTTTTTCCTGCAAACTAGATTTACTGCTAACTAAAGCTGTACAGCTGCATTTGTTCTCATCTCCTGCTCCCTCCCTCAGGGTTGGGTTTGCTCAATGATAATATTGATGACTACGAGGATCCAGACCTGTTTCACCCCAGTCTTCATAGAATGAACACACCAGACATGGTAAGTGAGAATGTTTCTTTTTTTTACAGTCTTCCTCTTCTTGTCCTATTGCAAAACGTGAATGACGGCTGTCTTGTCCAATAGGATGTGTCCCTGCGCGTTCCCAGTCAGACAAAAGCACGGTACAATTCTTTATGCAGTGATGACGGACTGTTGGAGGAGGATGAGTGAGTCATGCATCAACATACAAACAAACCATTAACACCCCGAAACGCACACTTAGGTGGTACAATAGAAAGAAGCCAACGAGCAACCACAGAGAATAGACTACTTATGCTTGATCTGCCACACTCATAGACTAAGCTGTATCAGACTCTTCAGGAGTGGTGTTGTTCAGCGTAGATTGTGATGATGGAAGGGTTAGAGAACTTAAATTCTTGGCAAAAGTTGAAGCAAGACAGGCTTGATCACATTACACACAGTAATTAAGTAAGTATGGAATGCCCTCTTTCTTGACAGCCATCCACAAATGATTAAATCTCTATGCAAAAGAGCATGATTGAACTTTTTTACATGTATGTACATTACCTGCTAAGGTGTATACAGTGCAGAGCCTTAAAGTACTCACAGATTTTGTAGTAAGACAGCGCTAAGCTCTGCCAAACTAAGTGTGAATGAGCCCAAAACCCTGGCTCATCCAGCAGAAGTGGCATGGACCTGAGCAAAAAGGTTTTACCTGTGTTTCTTTTTATCAAAATGAGTATGACCTTTGATCAATAATTAGGTTGCTTGATTAAGACCAGAGGCTGTGAAACTGTAAATATTGTGAAACAGGCGTGTATACCTGTATTTTGAATTTTTTACAAATTATTACAGTAACTAAAGCACAGATTGGAGCTTCGACCCTAAGATGTTAAGGTTGACATGTTATGTCGATTTAGAATAAGCCTTTATATAATAATCCATGTGACTAAACTGACTGAAAGTTAAACTGTTTTACCCTTGTAGACTGAATAATTTGAAAACGTTCAGCTGTTGCCACAAAAATAATCTATTTACTTTAGCTTAATTGTAAATCTAGTCAGCAAGCGTCCTTTGTTTCTTATAACTGTCAACACAGTAGCCTGTTAGATGGAAAATGATCACTGAAAACTTATTCGTGGTGTCTTGCAGAAACCTTTAAGCACGTGGTGACACAAAATGTATTTCCTGGCTGATAAAGTTCAATTAATGTGTCCAAAATAACAATAAGTGGTAGATTTATTTCTTGAGATGGTACAAGATTATTATACATTAATTTCTGGTTTCTTTCTGTTAATATTGTTTACGAAGTGTGTGTTTGTGCACTTGTTTCTGCGCATCCAAAGTACCTTGTGGCAGGATGGGGGCCTTAGCAACATGCAAGGCAGTGTGTACCTGCCAAACACTGGCAGACTGGCTGCAACCACTAAAGAAGACAGCTCTCAGCTCGCTGCTGTCATCAAGATGGGCTGGCTGGACAAGAATCCACCCCAGGGGTATAGATGACATCACACACACACACACACACACACACACACACACACACACACACACACACACACACACACACAAGCTGTGTTTGTTCTAAATGAAGTGCATCCACTAACACTATACACAGATGTCTGTTGTGTACATGGCATTAGCGCTGGTTTTATAATACCTCACACCTGACATTGATACAAAAGATCACGGTATGGTGTCATTGTGGACTTCTTTGAGATTCTGTTTTTATATCTAACCTTAGCAATACAACTGCTTTTTCATGCCCTTTATACTATTAAATAATTGATTAATAACTAAAATGAAACTGTAATAAAGAAGTGTTGAAACATATCCAAATACTACCCAGTTTAACAATGCCAATCCACTATCCTAGTTCCTCCTGCATTACCGTAAAAGTATTATTTGCTCTGTACTTCTGAAGATATGTTTCTCTGTCTGTCCTTGTACACAGGGCTCTTTATTATCAGAGACGATGGGTAAAGCTGGATGTTGACTACCTGAGATATTTTGACAATGACAAGGTAAAAGCAGACATGTACAGTAACTCATCACATTAGTTCCTCTTACTGGGAATCTACATCAAATACAAGATGTGAGCAGCATGCAAGTGCTACTAAAGTCCATATCAACTCCCATGTATGTTAGGTCATCACCTTTCAGGACCAGCTGTTAGCACCACAGCAGCCTGCCAAACTGTCAGCATGCTAACTGACATCATGAATCACAGGGTAAAAATAGTTTTCAAGATTTTCTTTTGTAATGAGCAGGGGAAGTATGCCTGTGGTGGAACCGGAAAGCTCATAGCGAAACTGGGGGCCACGATCAATCATTACAGATACTGAATTGTGTGATTTAAACAGCTGTCAGTGCATATGAGGCTTTTTAAAGCACTCCAAATTAAGCTTAAAAAACCCGGGGGGTCAGTGGGTACGTGCTTCACACATGTAGGTATCAGAGTCAGTGTGGATTGTTGTATTTAATAAAATAGAGTTGTGTCTGTTCTGTGAGACAGGCAAGTGACTGGACCAAAAATAATGCTTCAAAAACACTCTTTCTGCCTGGGCTGCCCATTAAATACACACATGCATTAGGACGGACTTTCCCACCCACCCAAACTTGAGCACGCATCTGAACATGCACTCACATACACACTTCCTGCATGTTGTATAGACCATATAGATCTGTATAACAGAGTAGTTGTTGCTGTGTGTGTATGTGTGTGTGGTATGTTGCAGGAGGTGTACTCTAAGGGGATCATCTCTACTGCCTTCATCACTAATGTGACCAGTGTGGGGGAGCTGAAGTTTGAGGTTGTCACAAACAACCGAACGTTTATTTTCAGGGCTGAAAGTGAAGGTCTGTCTGTGTGTGCGTACACACATAAAAAATAATTGAAGTTGTAGCATGTCATGTGCATGTGTCTCCTAGAGGCACAAATATGCACATACATACGTATTTTCTAAACATGTTTATTTATGCACATGTTTGCTCATCCACCCAGGTGACAGAAACGACTGGGTGACTGTACTGCAGGACTGCACCAGGGGGCGCTCTCATCCCAATGTCATGAGCCTCGGTTCACCTTTGACCCCAGACCGTCAGGGCTATCTGGAGCTTAGAGGGTTACGCTCTAAACTTTATACTGTTGTTGCCTCTGATAAAGTCTTCCTCTACAAAAGCATTGAGGTAAGGACGCTCTGTGTGTGATTGCAGAGATGAACAGTGTTGAGAAATTCTTTCCTTTACTCAGAACATTTTTAATTCTACAGTGTTATGCAAGTTTATGAAATCTAACATCAACACAATAATTTAGTGATTGCATTTGTAAAACAACTACTGGAGATTTATTTCCACCTACTCCACATTAAAAGAAACATACAATGAAACTTAATATAGCTATTTTAAATGATATTTAAACTATTTTTTTCTTTCTTTCTTTCTTTTTTCTTCCAGGACTATCGTATAGGTGTGGGTATCACATCTATTGAGATGAATGTGGGAAATGTTAAAGACACAGATCGTCGTAGCTTTGATCTCACCACACCGTACCGTATATTCAGGTAATGCACGTGCAAAAAGTAAAGCGCACACACTTATAGACTCTCTCTGCCATGTGGATACAGTGACCTCAAACTCTTGACCTGGATGTGAGCTTTGTGTGTGTTTCCTTCGCGGAGACATAATTATACTTACTGTACATGGTCTGAATGATTACTACTTTTTTCATCTCAGCAATGAGTTTATGTTTTCCCATAAGGATTTAAGTGCAAATGTAATCATTCTTCATTGTAAGTCAAGCTGAGTTGGACTTGGTGCTTAGATACTTACGGGAAATTAGATCATGTTGTTTTACTGAGAACTCCCACCGTTCAGCTATCCTCAGAGTCCTCAGCTGGGTGTCTTTCGAGAATGTGAAAAGGCCTTTGTATGACTGTGTGTGTGTTTGTGTGTGAAGAAGAGTGAGGAAGATGTGTGTGCATAAGTGAATGTGTGATGTGGTGTGTGTGGTCTCTTGGCTGACAGCGCACAGCCTGCAGTGCAAGGGCGCAGCTTGACAGGATGGGGAAATCTGAAAAGGCTTGTGTGCTTGTATAAGAGTTGGACTGTGTGTCTCGGTTTGAGTGTGCATATTCGTGACTCTGTTCATTTGAGAAGTGCGTTAATGTGTATTTTAAGGACAGAGAAACCAACATGTTGTTAGACTGATGAGAAGAGGAAGGACTCTAACATGTGGTTCTTCGTCAAAGCCTCAAATCTCTCTATGTGTATGTGTTTATATAGTTTCCAGTCTATGACTCAAGTAAATTTAGCAAAAGAAGAGCAGAGTGGAGTCAGTATTCAGTGGGCTCATGATCATAAGGATACACTAACACACACACAGAGCAAACACAGGCTTTCTCATTTCTGTCTCTTAGGTAGTTGTTATTGTCACCGTCATGTCGGCATTAACCGACGGCCGTGTGTTTGTCTCTCTTCGCAGTTTCATCGCAGAGTCAGAGCAGCTGCGAGAGCAGTGGGTGGACGCTATGCGGGTTGCCATAGGTGAGGCCTTGTCGAATAGCGAGGTTGCAGAGCGGATCTGGGCGGAGCCTAGCAACAGTCTCTGTGCTGACTGTGGGGCTCCCAAGCCAGAATGGGCCGCTATCAACTTGTGCGTGGTGGTCTGCAAACGATGCGCAGGTTTGTGTGTGGGGGGTTTTATTTGTATGTGTTTTTGCTGTCATGAGGTCTGTAAATTTGTCACTGTGGATATTTTCTTTTAAAGAACTGTTTGGCATTGTTGTTAGCATTTTTTTGAGTGTCTACAGTTTAATGTATGTTTGGGATATAATTTGTTTTCAAAGTGTATGTGTGTGTGTGTGTCTGTGTGTCTGTGTTTCAGGAGAGCACAGAGGACTGGGTCCTAGCGTCTCAAAGGTTCGTAGTCTGAAAATGGACAAAAAAGTCTGGACAGAAGAGCTTGTACAGGTACACACACACACACACACACACACACACGTATACACAATTAAAATATCATACAGTCTTTAGCAAGCCGCAGTCCTCTACAGGGACATGAATGAGTTTTCATGGCCAAATAGTTTAGCTGCCTCAACCCAGACAGAGATGCAGATTAATTTATACAGAGTTTATTAGATGCACTTATGTAACATAACATAGTCCAGTACTATAGCTCTACAGTTAGTCTTTGTGAAGCTTCTGATAGTTCGTTTTTGTTGACACTTTTATGGCTTTGGATTCAGCTGTGGTAACTGCTGAGGTTGTAGTAAGTGGTGGTGTTGTAATAGACTGCATTGTATTGATTTACACATAGAGAATAATAATAATATATTATTAAACATGTACAGACATACCTGATAAACTGTACATTGTGAGACTGCTCACATCTTTACCATTGTAAGACCACTACACACATGCGTTCTACGCTTCTTAACGTGGAAATATTTCTCCTAAATCCTACCTGGGATACAGGTGTTTCTGTTGCTAGGCAATGAGCGGGTAAACAGTTTCTGGGCTGCTAACATCCCGCCAAGTGAAGCCTTGACTCCCTCTAGCTGCAGCGAAGATAGACGGCGCTTCATTGCCAACAAATACCGCCAGGGGAAATACAGGAAGTACCACCCTCTGTACGGAAACCAGAGAGAGCTCAACAATGTAAGTTGAAATTTTGATTGTTTGCTTTGGTCTGTGTTAACCCTCATGTGCTGATTTGAAATGCAGACACTGTAGTAGTATCTGTAATGCCTTCTGTGATTGTAGAGATTTAAATTGCAAAAACTACATTTGAAATTCTGTCAATTAGTCAGCATACCTTGGGAAATAAATGTTGAGGAAACTGAGATTTTTGGTTGAGCAATCAACTTTTTAATTCATGATGGTGACTTTGTTCATTTATTCACTTTGAGACACCTATTGGTGCTGAATGTAATATTGCCTGTTTCCTTATGCTGGAAAAACAGTGCCTACCTTAAGATTTTCTCCGGCAGCATATGTGCATATGTCTCACAGAGGGTCACAGAATTAGTTGTGAATGAATTTTGAATGTACATGACATACACACACATGCCATACAGTGTATATCTGCATGCTTGCAAGTCAGACCATGACTAAGACTCCCAAGAGTAAAGAAGTGACTATACATTCTGTATGTTTTAGTCCTTTCACTGTTTGTTCTTGTACTGATCTGTTAGATAGAGAGACTGACAGACAACAGAACAGACCTTTTGTATCATATCAGTTTAAAAGAACATAACAAAATAAGTGAGTCCCTTAATGTAATACCTTATAAAGCATTATTCTTCACTCAAGGAGTTTTTTTAGCAAGTGTGAAACCACTCCAGCAAGCTCATCTTATAAGTCTGAAATAGGAGCCATGTTGTCTTACGTCTCTCCAGTCAGTGGCAATAAAGTAGCTAGTCTACAGTTAACTCGTTCAGTAGCAGATGTTTTCCCCCTCCAAGCTAGATGTGACACTTTGCCCCAAAGTGGGGCATTTGAGAGACTGATTTGAACTCACTGCAGTTGGAGCGAAACATAGGTTCCTAGATTACAGAAGCTGGCGGAATCTCCAATTCCCAGAAGTCCAGCCTGCCAATTGCAATAATGACATTCAGAGTCAAGCTAAATTAAACACAGCCAGAGTGATACTAACGAAAGGTTTCAAACTAACTCCTGTTAATTCCTGGCCTGCTTCTGACTCACCAGTGTTTGCAAAATATGTAAGCGCATACTTGTGGTGCAACAGCATTGGTCTCTATGTAAGGGAGACATAATGAAATCCAGGACTTACAGAACCTGTAGACACCAGCCCTGTCAAGATGACAACCATGCTATCTGTCCTTGTCAGTGGGAGCTCAGTAAGTACATACCTGTGCCGTCTTAACAAGATAAAGCTGGTCAGTAAAAGTCAGAAGTAGGACATTTAGGAACCTTTTGGGAATGGATAGAGTCTGGGGTTTTATATTGAGCCCTTTCTGTGCTCCACTGTGTGCAGTAAATATCTTAGTGTGTCAGACTCAGCTTGGTCAGTCATTAGCTGCTGCTTAACCCACTTACCGCAAACAATGTGGACTGCTCACAGACACAATGAGTGTGTGAGTGAATCACATTTAGCACCTGACTGCGGTTCTATTTTTCCTCCCTCAAGCGTTCAAGCTTGTGTGTGTGAGTCACTGTGTTTGGGATGTGCAGAAGATAAAGGAAGTTTTCTTATTGTCAAACACACACACACCACTGTGTATTTGACGTAGCCCTTCATGACGCTCTCTTTCCTGTCACTGCGTTCTCTCTCAAATGTTGAGAATGTGATCACTCTGGATTTTCTACAGTGTCCTGTCTTTTCAAACAGATGTTCAGTGATTGCTGATCTACCTGTTCTTCTCTCAGATCCTATACTTGAAGTTCTTCAGCTACTCTTTCCACTTGGGTGTGTCTTTAGAAATAATAGACTTATGCAGTGTGTTTGTGTTAATGACACAGTTATGTGAAAAGGCAGTTACAGTAATGCATTGTGGGCAGGTTTTACTGATGTTGTGGGGACAAAAACCTGTTTGCTCTGTCGCATTATAGGGACCTACCTCCCTATGAAGACAAAATACAAGTACCCATAATGTAAATCATTACATTTTAGGGTGAAGACTTTGTTTAAGGTTAGGTTTTGGCAAGTAGTGGTTAGGGGTAAGGTTAGGGAATGAATGTCAGTCAATGTAATGTCCTCTAAAGTGATGGCAACACTGTGTGAGAGTGTGAATGGGAGAGAGAAACCTACATTTGTGTACTGTGGGAGCATACAAGTGTCTTGGGTCACATTCAGGTTTGTTTATCTAGTCCTGGCTTTTTATCCCCACTTCAGTGTTTCCTTCTTTGTTTTTTGTATCTCCCCCCTGTATGTGACGACATTACTCACTGCTTTAGCTGGAATGTGCTGTAACTCCGCCTCTCCCTCTCTTCTCCCCCTCTCCCCCTCATTGTTTGGCTGTGACTGCTGAAGAAAGTTGGTTTCTTCAATCCTGGCTCTTTTTCTGATCTGTAAGTGGCTAGTATTCCCTTTAACTTTTCTGTCAGATTAATCTCAAACTAGGCATTTTATTGCATTTGAAAGTTTGTTACTGTGTCGAGTGACATTTCAGACAGAGGAGTGATTGAAAGGAACTGAAAACTTACAGGTAAGGTTTTGTGTGCTGGTGAGCTGCAGGAGAGGGTAGTGAAAGTATGGTATGTGTCTGCTTCTGTGTGTTTTTGTAGAATATCTCTGTAAAGAATGTGTGTTTTAATGAGGGCAATTGTAGGACTTTGAATGTGTTGGTGGGGCATAGTTTTGTCTTGAGACCATAAGGACTGCTGTACTGTAGCTCTATGTTAGTGAGCACATAAGAGTTATTGTGTGTCTGTGTGTATGTTTTTCACTGGGGGTGGACTGAGATATGTTAACATGCAAATTAATGTGTGTAGGCATGTTTGTGTGCCTTTTTTGCATTTTTGGGCAGCGTGTGTGTGTGTGTGTGTGTGTGTGCGTGTGTGTGTGTGTGTGTGTGTGTGTGTGTGTGTGTGTGTGTGTGTGTGTGTGT